>PVJS01044764.1:0-16519 GCA_004027185.1 Glis glis
ACCGCAAAAAAAAAAAAAAAAGGGCTGGGGTTGTAGCTCAGAGGTGGAATGACCCTGGGTTCAGTCCCCAGTACCATACATACACATATATACATACATAAATATCTTTGTAGATATGATTGTGGGTCTCAAGATGAAATCATTTTGGAGTTGGAATGAGCTCTAAATCCAATGACAGGTGTTCTTATAAAAATGGAGAGGAGATTTGAGACACAGAAACTGGAGAGGAGAAGGCCTCATGAAGACAGAGGCAGATAGGAGCTTGTTGCTACATGCCAGGGGATGCCCAGGATCGCCAGCAACCTCCGGAAGCCAGGAGAGAGGCCCAGAGCAGATGCTCTTCAGAGCCTCCTGGGACTCAGAGTCCAGTCCTTGGACTTTGAGCTTCTTGCCTCCAGAAGACTGAGAGAATACATCTCTGCTGTTTGAAGCTATTCAGTTTGCGGGGATTTGCCACAGCTTGGAAACAAACCCACCTTCCCCTCGCCTCTTGACCCTCACCCGCCTGCCCTGCACCCTGGGGTCCCTGAGCAAGTCAAGAGCCGTGAAGGAACTTTGACTGCAGGCACATTGGTTTAATTACCTGCTTCTCATCGGTAATTGCTGCCATTTCTTAATCACTTAAAGGTGACTGGACAAGTTTCAGGGTCGATCTTTATACACAAAGAGACTGGACAGGCAGAGTGACAGCCTTCTACGTCCTGACCCAATGAAAGGAAACAGATGTTGCCTCCTAAGGGCAGAGGCTCTGTAAGAACAAAATCTAAGTTAATCCAATGCATCTACTTAATTATTTAAGAAGCAAGTCAATGTTTCTCATTAGCTTCATCTTACAAACCCAGCCATGATAATGAAGAAAACGTTATTTACATCGATGGACAGAGAAATGAGGCCAAAGAAACGCGGACGGCTACATCTGATATTATTTAACAAAGGCAAGAAAAGACTCAACCCTTCCCAGAAAACAAACAGTAGCCACACTCATTGCCAAGATCCAAAGGAAAAAAAATTTATTTACAATAGAGAATTTTATTCGAAACATGCATTTTCTTTTAAAACAAATCAGCAAATGCAGATCAAGTTTACACTCCTTAAGGCAAGAGTCCCTATACACGCTGTACATGTTCATAGTAAATCAAAACCTGCTCACCTGGGAATTCGTGTACAAAGGGCAAGGCCAAGGTCAGCAATGTGTCTTTTATTAGAGAATCAGACAATCTCCCTGATACAGGAACTCTGAGGTCAACTTGCTATGAATTATACTAGGAAAATGCAAACCAATAGCAAGAAATCCTGATAGTCTCCTTAGCACTGCATACAATCAAATCAACTTTATTTAGAAAGGAAATACAGTAGTGCATACGAAAAGTGAAAACAACCTGTCCCCAGGCCCAGCGGTGTGCTGACGGTCATATTGCACACAATAGTCAAGTCCACGCGGTTGGGTTCAAAGTTAGCTTTTCCCCATCTTGGCAATCAGTTCGTCGCAAATCTTGGTGAGTTCTTCTATCTCTTTATTCTGAAAGAAGACAAGAACTAAGTGTTTGATGTTTGAAATCAAACCAATGGAAAGGGTCATTGGGCTCTTTGGGAGGAAGGGGTCCACCCAGACTCTCTCGATCCCTCCAAAGTTATCTAAAGCCGTGAGAACAATAACTTGGAGCCAGACAACCTGTTATATATCTCAGTTTTAGCTGTGTGACCTCGGGCAAGTTCCACACCCTCTCTCCAACTTGGTGGCCGTATCTTTAAATTGTAGGTGATAACATCTGTCTGAGAATTAAACGAGGCAAGAAATGTAAAGTCCTCTGGAAGACTGACCACCACACAGTAGAGGGTTAACGACTATGGTTCTTCTCCTTTCATTTGCCTCTGAAGCATGTGGTCTGGGGTGAGGACAGCCTGGGCTGAGCTCTGTGGAGACTTTATTGAGAAATGGCACAAGGAGGGTTAAGCAGATCTGCTCGGATGGGGGACACTGGCATTATTTGGAAGATGTCCAAGAGGTGTTGCCATGGATACAGGGTCGTGGAGGGGGCAGGGAACAGGCAAGGTGGCTTCAAGGTGTTCCTCATGCCACACCCTGCCCATCCCCTGAAGCCCAGTGAAGGGCAAGCACCCCGTGCTTGTTGAGCACTGATGATCTAGTAGCACTTTCCATCCTGTGAGAAAAGGACCCATGGGGGGACGTCTGCTCTCAGCGGGGATACAGCCTGAGCCCCAGAGCCGACCTGGTTCACCTGCGCAAGGCTCCAGCAGCCCTCCCCAAGGCAGCCAGGTCTGCTAGCACCCGGGGGTCATTTTTCAATTAGCTTTCCCTGAGGTCCCTATGGGATGTGACACTTCATCAAAAGCCTGTCCCTGAGGCTGTACTGAGCCCCTTCTCTGAAAGCCTTGGGATCTCCGGAGACAAGTTCCAGCCTAGAGCCATGAGCTCAGTTTCCAGGTTAGGACTTGTGGTGCCATGCGTCCCTGTGCCGTGCAGGGGAGATTCAGCTGCCTGCACACCACCACGGTCCACCCCAGCCAGGATTTATGGCTGAGGTCACAACTCAGAGAGGAGCCGAAACCCCTCCTGGAAGACAAGACTCTGAATGGGATTAGCCCCTACCACTAAGCCTAAGACACCATGACAGTCACTATGTCCCTGCTGGGCTGCTAAGGGCGGCTTTTCATCTTACGCGAGCGTTTCCCATGTGCTGGTCGCCTTGCTAAAGACACCTCGGGTGCTGTGGCCACACTCAGTTCTCATGATAGTCCTTCAGAGGAGGCCATTACTACCCCCATTTTCCAGTGAGGAAGCTGAGGCTCAGAAGGCTAAGTCTTGCACTTAAGGTCACAGCCAGTCACATGTGACCTGACTGGAACACCAGTTTAAGTTGACCTGGTGACTTCCCTGCTCTGTTTTACCTAACACTGTGATGCAATTAGTTAATTAATTAATTAATTTACTTATGCCATTGGGGATGGAACCCAGGGGCATTCTACCTCTGAGCTACACCCCCTGCCCTATTTTTTATTATTTTTATTTTGAAACAGGGTCTCACTAAGTTGCAGAGGGCCTCACTAAGTAGCTGAGGCTGGCTGTGAACCTGCGATCCTCCGGTCTCAGCCTCCCAAGTACTGGGATTACAAGTGTGAGCCACCACACCCGGCTGCGATGCAATTTAAAAACCATCACACCCCAATTAAAAGCGGGGAAAAGTGCCAAATGTGTTGCTACGTTTCTTACCTAGAAACGTCGAATGTGCAACTGCCCTAGTACCCCAAAGGACTGGGGCATGTGATCTTTATTTTACTGGAACACTCTATATCTTGAAAGTTACTGAATAGGCCGGGCGTGGTGGCGCACGCTTGTAATCCCAGTACTTTGGGAGGCGGAGACCAGAGGATCCGGGTTCGCGGCCAGCCTTAGCTCTCTCGCTCTCTCTCTCCCTGTCTCTCTCTCTCCCTGTCTCTCTCTCTCTCTCTCTCTCTCTCTCTCTCTCTCTCTCTCTCCTTAGTGAGGCCCTCCGCAACTTCATGAGACCCGGTTTCAAAATAAAGTATAAAAATAGGGCCGGGGGTGTAGCACGGAGGTAGAACGCCCCTGGGTTCAATCCCTGGTACTGCAAAAAAAAAAAAAAAGAAAGTTACTGAATAAACTATTCAGGGATCATCAGCATACCACCAATAAAAATAAATACCCGCCAAACACTAGCACCTAATGATACTCAGGCATTATTGGTGAGATTTGGCGACTCTGACCATACTGCCTGTCTCTGTGGTTAATGCTAAGAACACTCGTCAGGGCCCTGAAAACACAGGTGGTTGAAATACTTGGTGTATTTGACACAATGCAGGCTCTTTTTAAATGCCACTCTGAGCCAGGTGTGGTGGCGCACGCTTGTAATCCCAGTACTTTGGGAGGCGGAGACCGGAGGATCCGGGTTCGTGGCCAGCCTCAGCGCTCTCTGTCTCTGTCTCTGTCTCTCTCTCTCTACCTACCTAGTGAGGCCCTCCGCAACTTCGTGAGACCCGGTTTCAAAATAAAGTATAAAAAAATAGGGCTGGGGGTGTAGCGCGGAGGTAGAATGACCCTGGGTTCAATCCCCAGTACCGCCAAAAAAAAAAAAAAGCCACTCTGACTCTACACTGTCGGGCAGCCCTTTGTCTTTTTCATCCTAAGAGGAAGAGGGAGAAGGGAAACAGCGATCTGTATTGTGAGTTTTCCACTTGCTTGGATTCTGGAGAACCAGGGACGTTCTAGAGGCCACAGCACCAAGTGGGGGCTGGGTTAGTATCAGACCTAGGTGTCAGCGAAGTTCATGGGTCTCACATATTTTTAGAGTTAAAGGGGACCTAGAAACCAAGATGAAGGGCAAGGCTAGCGCAGGGCCTACAGATGGCGGAGTGGGGCAAGGAGACGAGCTTCCTCCTTCCCAGGCTTCCTCCCTGACATCATCTAAGTAACTAGATGAGTTGTGACGTTGCTACGTGCTACTAAGTGAACTGGAGAGTTAGTCCCCGCCCAGGGCGAGGGTACTGATGCCAGGCCCAGATGCCGCTCTGGAGCACAGGCAGCCAGGCCAGAACCTGGTTGGGTGTGGACAGAGCAGGAGGGCTGATCTCCTGGGGTCAGCTGGGCGCTTCTGGAGGTCACTTAGGAGACACACTCGAGTCCTGCTGCTCACGCGCCTATCAAGGACCCTCCACTTCTGCTCCTTAAAGACCAAAAGGCACAAGAAGTGACGCCACCCCAGACCACTCTCTGATGACCATCCAGGGGTTCAGTACGTAACGGGAATGGAGTTGCGTGTTTGGAAAACCCCCTTCAGGAACACATGCAGGGAGGAGACCTGGCCTCTACCATTGTCCAAGGCTCACAGGCAGCCCTGGGCTGACGGAGCTCCTTTTAGGGAACCCAGACGAGTGATGCAGTGTGCTGAGTACCAGATTGGAAACGAGGAAACCTGGGGACAAGCTGAGTGACCTCGGGAGGCTCATCCCTGTCCACAGAACCGGAGGACACCTGGGCTCTCTGGCCCTGACACTGCCCATTCTTTGCATGAGCGGGCTGCCTCTGCCAGGGGCCTGCTGGGCCCCCATCCACTCTCCAGTAAGCACACGGGATGCAGGGGTTCGAGTACCAGGCCTGGCACATCGCAGGTGCTAATAAGTAGTTGATGAATGAATGAATGAATGCCGAAAAGGAATGAAAAATGCAAATAGACACCAATAGAATGCAGGCTGCGATTCTAGAAAGGCAGAAAGGAAACCTGTTCCAGGGATGGCATTAAGCCGGACCCTCCAGAGGGCGGGAGACACAGGTATGCTCGGGAAGCCCAGAGTGTTCGGAACGCTGCCACTCACACAGCACCCGCCCCACCCTCGTCCTGTCACCTTCTGCTCCAGCGTCCGTTCCAGTGCGTCCACTCGCAGCTGCTCCTTCCGCAGGCTGGCCTGGTAGGCGGCCTGCTCCTGCTGGGCCTTGCCACGAACCTGGGCAATCTCGGCGTTGGCCCTGTGGGAACAGGGGCTCCGAAATTACTACTCTTCGCCATGGGTGACTGTAGATCACCACGGATATGGCCCGCCTCCCTCTTCCCAACTTTGGGCAGGGAGAAGGGTCTGGCTCCAGCCCACCAACTGGAGCCTGGGCAGAGAAGTCCAAGAGAACCCCCATCCCCAAGTCCCATTCATGTCGAAGCACTTTGGGTACCCTGGACATCACGAGTCCTTCACTCAGCACAATGGCTGCCGATCGAGTGTGCCCTTGACACGAACCACACTGAAACCCGCGTGTGGATTAGCCGTCGTTTTCAAGCCTACGTTGGGCACCACCAGAGCTCCCAGCGGGGAGGGGCTGCTTACCTGTCCAGCTTCTCCTCTGCGTGCACCTTCAGGGCCTGGTACCTCTGCTCCTCTTTCTTCACTCGGGACAGGTACTCCTGAGCACATTTCTTTAGTACCTCTTCATTCTAACTCGACAGAGGACAGGGGTCAGACCCACAAAATGAAATAAATCCAAGGGATCTCTCTGCTGCAGGTAGAACCCTGGCGGTCAATCTGATTCCCCAGTCCCTGAGGATTCCCCTCCTCACAGTCAGCTCAACACAGACTTCCAGCACTCCCACCCCCACAACCGCCCCCCCCCCACTGCTCTACCAAACTGCTACTGCTCCTCCAGCCACACACCCAGCTGCCTGCTCGGCCCGGGAACGCACACACACCTTGCGGAAGCCTTCCAGGACCTCCTTCATCTTCTCATATCTCCTGAAAAGGTCAGCTAGAGATTTCTCCACGGAGTTGAGGTCAGCCAGGGCCTGCTCCTTCTCCAGCACCAGCTGCTGCACTGTTTGGTGGGAGACCGACTTCTCTCTCTGTTCATCCTCTGGCAGGAGAGAAAAGTGCCAGACAATGGAGCCCATGGAATACAAACTGGATCTCTGGGGCCAGCCGAGGCCCGGGGTAGCTCAGTCTAACCCATGGGCATCTCCCAGGTCCAGCTTTTTCTTGGGATGGGTGACTCCCCAGAGCCTCCCAGGAGATCTCCAATGGAATGAAAGCCATAGCCCTGGAATCCCAGCCCAGCCCATGCAGTATCACCTCGGGTAAGATACTTGAACCTCATCAACGCAGCCCCTTACAAATCTACCCTGGACACCCCAGTGAGTCTGTTTTCCCCAACAGCAAACAGATCAATGGGGTGAAAAGATGTCACTACTGAATTCTGGGTGGAGGCAAGATTCATGGGTGCTATGGCCTGGGCTTGGGTGAACCCTCTAAAGTGTTATCCAGACAGACAGAAGGTCACTGGGAGAGAACAGGGTTTCTTCATCCCAAGACATCCCAGACACCCAACACCCACAAAATGGTCTTTCCTGAAATTCTGTTTCATGCTGACACAGAGAGCGGCTTTGAAGCAGCAAACGTCTAACTCTCGGAAGAACAGAGCCATTCCTGTAAAGTGTGTTCCTCAATGATGCACAGAAGAGCCAACCTGGAGCCCAGCATGGCCTGCCGACCCTAATGAGGAGCAGCGCTGCTCTCTGGCGGCCCTTGGCCACCCCGAGCCAACCTACTCCCGATTCCAGAACACCGCCTCTGCTGATAGGATGGGATTCCTCTGACTACGCTCCACGCAGCTCCTGGCCCGAGTGGCACCCGCGGCATGCTGAGCCCGGAAGGTGAGGGGTTCTTTGCTTTCCTGGTGACAGCAGTGTGGGGACAGGAGAGGCCTTCCCTCAGCAGACTTGTCAGCCCTGGGTCTCCTGGGGGGGGGCTGCCACAGGGAAATAGTGACAGCAATGGCAGCTGCAGCTGCCAGCCTTCCTGACTCTTCCCTGTGTCCCGTGCGGTCCTGACTGCTCTGCTTACTAAATGCCCCGCGCCAGTACCCAGCAGCCAGCCCACACCAAAGAGTATACCGGGCCACCCTGCTCCTTCTCTGTCCTGAATAAAATCCAGACTCCTTCCCCACACGCGATGCCCTCTACCCTACCTGCGCCAGCCCGCTGGTCTCAATGCCCAGCGCTCGGGTGGCCCCAGAGCTGCGCACAGCTCTTCCCATCCATTCAGGTCTCTGACCTCTCCTCACTCCCCCAAAGTGTGGCAACCCCCACCCTGTCCTCTCCTCTCCTCTCCTCTCCTCTCCCCTGCACTGGCCCCTCTGTATCGTATCAGATGTGTGCACGCACCAGCCTGTGTGTGTGTGTGCGCGTGCACGTGAACATACTTGTTGAGTGTGCGTGCTGGTGGCGTATGTCCTCAGCCAGCACACCCTCCTCAAGGGCCCTGGAGTCTCTTTTGTCCACTGCTCTGCCCCAGGCACACAGGACGTCTCCACACAAGTCCACTCCATGAACAAGTACGGTCACACAAAGCTCACAGCGTAAGTATTCTTGCCTCCATTGTACAGAAGGTCAGATGGAGGTGTGAAAAGCTAAGCGGCTTGCTCACTGCGGAAGCAACAGAGCCTGGACCCAAACCCAAAACCCTGATCATGACTCCGTTCCTACAAGTCCCTGCGATGGCAGACCTCGAGGGCCGAGAGTCTCCGTAACAGCAGGAGGCTTTGCTTCGGGCTCTTTTCCTTCGGGTTCCTCATAGATCAGCGTCTTGCTGTTTCGGTTAGCAGATCCTTGCTGTGTGGCATGGCGGGGCACATCCTGAATTTTAGCTCCGACCCTGACATAAACTAGCTCAAAAGTCCCGACCTCTCTGGATCGCAGGGCCTCACTTCAAATTGAAGTGGTTCTCACGTGTGAGCGTGCATTCGGATCAGCTGCAGGGCATGCGCAAACCGACTTCGCACCCCATTCCCACTTTCTCATCTGGTAGGTTGGGTGGTGCAAGGAATCGGCATCGGTAACAAGCTCCTGGTAATGCCGGCGCTGCTGGCCCAAGGGCCCAGCCTGGAGAAGCGCGAGCCAGCCACAGATGCTTAATATCCCTTTGTCCCTTCTTCTGTGATCCCAGGGCTCTTAATGCTCTTGTCGCCAGCAGCCTGGAGCCGCAAAGGGCAGTGGCCAAGGGGCTCCCGACTCTAACTGCCTGGGTTTGAATCCTGGCTCTGACGCTTCCCAGCTGTGTGGCTTCAAGCAGAGTTTTTGAACTCTGTGGGTCTCAGCCTCCTGTTCTAACATGAGGGATAACGGTATTTTTTTTTAATCTCACCGTATTTGGGGGATGATTAAGTGAGAGACTACACACAAAGCCCTTGACACCTAGGAAGAGTCCGGTAATGTGACCCATTATGGACGGCACGCCTGTCCATATTGAGTCCTGTGACAGGCACTCCTGAGTCTGTAACTGCACTGTAGTGACTCGTGGACATAAAACGGAATCGCCAGCAATCTGCTTGCTAAATCTACACTCCTAAAAGAAAGGGCGTTTCCAAGCTCCACGAGTAACCAAATGCTTGCTTTTATTCTTGGAATTTTAGCTGCTTCCGTAGTTCCCAGCATGCTATACAATATACATTCTGGGCTGGTTTGTGGACACGTATGCATTTCACTTAGCGGGGTAAAGGAGCCATTTATCAGACCAAGTCCATCTGATTTCCTGGATCCAAGACGCCGCCTGCCTTAGTTTCCTTTCCTCCCGACCCTTTTAAAAATAGCATTGCCCAGTCCCCAGGAGACCAAGGCGGCGAGAATGCTGCACGAATCTGTTTTCTACGTGAGCAATGCAGTTAGGTTCTTAAAATCAGGAAATCAGCCCCAGACCAAAGACGCTCTGGATTCGACAACAGAACAACAATGCCCCTGAAGATTTTTCTGGCTTGTGTGTGCAAAACGTTATTAAATGCAGCAAATACACAAAAGCAAAAATAACAAAAAGAGAAAACGGAAAACACAAACAAAGGTTGCAAGGGGTAGGTGTCAAATTAAGGGAAAAGCGTTTACTTACCAGGCTTGCCTGTTTGTTTTGCAAGCAAAGGGCAAGAAGCAACAGAAAATGGAAGCAAAACAGATAATCAGGGCAGTTGTTAGGAAAGCAGAAAAAAATCAGTTGCAACAACCTGGAATGCAGAAAGCACAGAAATCTCTTTTTTTGTTCAAAATGGTCAATATCTGAGTTTACTACGACACATTCTCTTTAGTGAGATCTGGGGAGAAGGGACAGGGATGGCAGGACTGATGTCATGCAGGTGCGCACATCTGTGACAGCTGTGTGGTAGCCATGGAGACAGGAAGAGCTAGCCCGGGGGAGTAAACCCGTATCAAGTTCAAAACACTTTTGCGTCCACTCTGGTCCTGACCCGACTGCCAACCGCTCAGGGCCCGAGCCTCCCCTACCATGAGCCATGCTGGTTAGGTGAGCGAAAATGGGAAGAAAAACACGGAATCCAGATGTGGCTCGTGGGCATGTTTCCGGATATGGACGTCATTTTCTTAGAAAGAAGGCACACCCACCCACAGCTACAGCCAGTCCCAGCCATGTCTCAGGTCCCTGCTGTCCTCGACTAGGACACAGGACTTTGGAATGTCTGATGGCCTCAGCCAATGACCTGCAACAGTGACTGAAGGCTGACAGCCACCAACATGTCACCTCTCTGATGAGAAAAGCCCTGGGAAGTAGATGATGAAGAGGACGGTGAGGATGGGGAACGGACACAGTGAGCTACCACCGACTGACACTGCTGCTCCCAGCTAGGGACACCAGAGGGGTCTCACAGAGAGTCCTCCCAAGAGAAGCTCAAAGGGGCTGGGCATGCAGCTCTTGGAGAGGGACCCTCAGGCCTAACACACCAGGTGTCCATGGAAGAGGTCACCTATGGCCAGACTCCCTGGGGTCGGGGCGTGAGGGCGTCGGCCTGCGTTCTCTGGAAGGCTGAGTCAGAATTACATTGACACATTCCTCAGATTGTCTGGGCTTGAAAATGTTCTACCTGCTCTCACCCACAGATATTCTTCGAGGAAAAGATCAGGTTCAAGTAATCTTTCTGTCACCGTAGGAGCAGGCCACTCCTGGCAATCAGAGATGTTCTCGCACCTTGAGCTCTCAAGAGGGAATGCCTGCTTCTAGAAAGTTCCACAGCTGAGCACTAAAATCTGGCTTTGAGCAGCCTTCTCTCAGGAGCACAAGCCCCAGGCCTTATGCCCTCAATTCAACATCTGCCGAAGGCCATCACTGAGGGCAAACATAGAAGTGTAGGACTTGGGATGCAGCGGGCTGCTTGCAGATGAGCCGAGGGAGGTCTAAGTGATTCTCCATCATCCCAAGATTCTGGGAGGTCAAAGGTGGAGCTCAACTTGGCAGACATAGCCTAGTGGAGAACGTAAATCCTTCATCCTGACCCTTTTACCGGCATTTTCAATCCCAAGGGCTTTAATTTTATTTTAAATTTCATCCACATGTGTTCATAAATTCTTTTACTGATTTAGTAAAGAAGTTTCATTCTGATGGAAAGCATACGCTTTGAGTTTGGTGCAGTCCGATGGGCTTCTCCTGGAGCTCTGGGAGACACAGCCTTTACTTTAACAGGCCACGGTTAAAGCTCCTTTGAATGGAAGGCACTCGATTACTGGCCTCTTGGCCATTCCTGAGGCTACCGTTCTATTTATCTTGGGACAAGCTAGAGGTGGCATGTGACTCGTAAGTGCATCTGCTCACACGGTGTCAAGTTTGAATGAGAAACTGTGGTTTGCAGTGACCTGGAGTGTGTACTCCACAGATCCTTAAGAGAAAACGATTTTCAAAAACACTGATTGTTGTGAACCTAAGCAAATAAACAGATAGCTAGATAAACCTCATGACCCCCAGATTTTAACATCAAATCTGAATAGTGATCATTAGTGTAAAACTTGGGCTTGAAGCTTCTGCAAGACCTTTTCTGATTATAGAAGAAGAAGAAGAAGGAGGAGGAAGAGGAGGAGGAAGAGAGGAAGAAGAGGAAGAAGAGAAATGTCCAGCTATGTGTAACCTATACTAAGGCCTTCTTTTATTGCAAGCCAAAGTAATCTGCCAGGACTGGGTGCTAGAAATGCGGTGTTAAGTTGGATGCTGACGAAGTACCCAATCTCAATGCAAGAGTGCTGGGATTCGTTGACAGGGTCTGCCACCGGCACAGGAGGAAGGGAGTGGCCATTGCCACAGGTGCAGCTGTCCTGGCCCCAGACCCTCATGTCAAGACCAACTGAGGGGTTCAGTTGTTTGAGTCTAAAATAAATTAGAGTTTAGGGATTTGACTCCTATTCTCTCCCATAGGCAAAAACCAAAGCCTACAAGCTTCCCAGGAGACGACCCCAACTTTTTCCCCATGAGGTGAGCAGTTCCTGGCTGGGTTGGACGGTGGCTATGGTGGTGGCCGCCACCCTTCCTGCAGGCATGGTATCTGAGACACATTCTGGTGGCATTTCTGGGGCAAAGTCACGCGCTGAGTTTCTCTGGTCCCCTCTGAAGGACCTCACGCTCTGCGAAGAGCTGGCTCGGAGCTGCTCCCCTCTAAGGCCTCCCCCAGTTTAGGAACCCCAGGCCGGCCTGAGCCCCGATCAGGACACCCACCGATCATCTGCGCGATGGTCTTCTCATACTCGGCCACGATCTTCCTGTAAGACAAGTAAAAGCTGTTGGACCACGACGACAGGATGCTCTCACACAGGGGCCCAGGAGCCGGACTCAGACCGCGCGACCCATGGACCACGGGTCAATCTTACTGGTCAAGGTTGGTCACACGTGCAGAGTCACCTACACCCCCAGCCTTCTTCGGGCAAATCCAAATAGGCTCATTTTCCCAGTACACGACTCTAAACACACAGCTCTCCCGTGCATACCCCTCAGTCCCCCCACTGCATACCAAGGAAAAAATATAAGGCCAAACCCTCAGCCTGATGACGGAATCCTCCCGTGAGCTGGGCCTGACCAGCAAGCTCACCTACTGCCTCAGCCACCTCATGAACGCAGGGGCTCCGTGACAACGTACGACCCTGTGCTCACTCAGGGCTTTCTTGCCCCAGTGCCTCTGCTCATGTTCAGGTCTCCTTTCTATTCCCACCTCGTGGAGTCTGTTTCTCAAGGTCTAATTCAAAGGGTCTCTCCTCCAGGAAGCTGCCCCTGATTTCCCTTTGGAATTTCCTAACATTTTCTCTGCATCTTCTTCCAAGGGCTCTCATATATCTGGCCTCTAAGAACACGAGCCCTGTCTCCTCCCCTGGAGCAGCAGCTCCTTGAGGTCCACAGGCCATCTCTTCCTGGGTTTGTGGAGTAGAGGATGGGTCTGGAGGAGCACTTGTTGGGGAGTCCCAATAAACAGCAGCCGCATGAAAGCACTAAGATCCCCGGCTCAGACGCCTGCCTTGCAGCTGTCAGGGTGAAGCAGGGAGCTGGGAAGCGGCCCCCGCTCCAGAGCTGATCTTCTGGGAGAAACCTCTGCAAAAGATGCAGTTTCACCTGCATGATTTAGTCATTATTTCCCCCCAAGAGAACCAAGGGCTGCTAATGGCCAGTGTCAGGGCCGTGAGGACAAAAGATCACAAAGACCTGGGAGCCAGGTGGCCGGGCCGGCTGGCCTGCTTCTGAGGGCTGTGGGTCTCTGGACAAGTTGTTCACAGAAGCCGGGGGCTCTGCTTCCTCCCGGGTACGGGAGTGACTTGCAGGCTGGAAGCCACGTGGTTCTTTCTGAATCCTACACCAAAGCACTTCTGGGTTTTCTGTGATCAAAGGACAACTCCTTGCATCCCGGCATCACAGAACTGTGGTGGAGCTTTGGTTCTAAAGCCACCACTGCAGAGGACACACAGGAGGCCAGGGACGTGACCTTTCAGAAGCGCGGGCGACTGTTGACTTAAACGTGCTGCGATGCGCGGGATTTTCATCTTATCCTCACAGTGACCTAAGGATGGTGCGCTCATGGTCCCCGGCTTTACTGACCAGGACGCCAAGACACAAGGACACTCAGAAGCGTCTCCAGGATCCCAGGGCTGCAAAGGGGCGAGGCTCACGTGTGACTCAGGGACAGCCTGGCGTCCTCCGTTGCTCCTCTCCCTTCTGCTCTCCTGCTCTGAGGCGCTGTTTTTACCCCCATTTTACAGATGAGCAAACGAGGCACCAAGTTTCATAACAAGCCCAGAAGCAGCTGGGAAGCAGAGCCGATTTTTACCGTGTCGGCTCCACAGGCTGACGGGGCTGGCATGGGGCCATCGAATGCCTGAGCAGCTGTGCCCACTGGTGACATCTTTTTTTTTTTGGTGCTGGGGATTGAACCCAGGGGCATTTTACCTCCAAGCTACACCCCCAGCCCACCCCCTTTTTAAATTTTGTTGTTTTTGAAACAGGGTCTCTCTAGGTTGCTGAGATTCTTCCGAGGTTGCTAAGGCTGTCCTCGAACCTGCGATCCTCCTGTCTCAGCCTCCTAAGTGCTAGGATTATAGGCATGTGCCACCATGCCCGGTCGCTGGTGACATCTTGAAATCCTCCCGCCCCGGTGAGCAAACAGTACTCTCTGGTATAACCTGTCCTCTGCAGGCAGCACAGTCAGAGACAGAACTTCCAGTCATTCAGTGTGACCTGTTCATTATCGGTGCAGGTAAAAAATGAAAGCCACCCAACCCTCAAAAAAAAAAAAAAAAGGAGATTCAAAACAGAGAATCAAAAATAACACAGCTGCGGGGCTTCCGTTTGGATGTGGCAGAGCTCAGCAGATTAACTTCCAGGAGCGCTCACAGGAAGCATCAGTGGAAACAAGGAAATAGTAGAAGAATTTCAGGAAGACACCACTGTGAACTAGACGACGGGGGTGGTTACCCAAAGAGGAGTTGGCTTGCCACTTAAAATAGTAGCCAGATCAGGAAATTGGGCATGTTAAAAAGTCTACTGTAGCCGGCATTCCTCAGCAATTTAGTGAGACTGTTTCAAAATAAAAAGACTGTTTTCAAAATAAAAAGAGCCAGGTGTGGTAGCGCATGCCTGTACTTGGGAAGCTGAGACAGGAGGATCGCAGGTTCGCGGCCAGCCTCAGCAACTTAGTGAGGTCCTCTGCAACAACTTAGTCAGACCCTATTTATTTATTTATTATTATTATTATTTTTTTTGCAGTACTGGGGATTGAACCCAGATGCATTCTACTTCTACACCCTCATCCCTATTTTATTTCTATTTTTATTTTATTTTGAAACAGGGTCTCACTAAGTTGCAGAGGGCCTCACTAAGTAGCTGAGGCTGGCCACGAACCCAGATCCTCTGGTCTCAGCCTCCCAAGTACTGGGATTACAAGTGTGCACCACCACGCCCGGCTATTGATACCCTATTTAAAAAGGAAAAAATAAAACAGGGCTGGGGGTATAGCTCAGAGGTAGAAAGCCCCTGGGTTCAATCTCTAGTATCCCATCCATCAATCGATCAGTAGAGCTGGGGGTGTAGCTCAGGGGGAGAAGGCCCCTAGGCTCAGTCCCTAGTACCAAACCAAATAAAATGGTAGCCAGGAATGCAATTGATTTCCATAATAAACCAGCACCCATCACTGTAACTAAGTGCGCTGGACTTTACGTGGTGGCTATCATGTATCAATTATATCTATTATCATACAATATATAACAAGTGAAAGCAAATCAGGTGAAAGTTGGGCTGTGGGACTGAGGCTGGCGGGAAGGCGGGAAGGCGGGACGGCGCTTCATCAGCACATGTGCGTCTATTTGACTGCATACTTTATTTATTTATTTATTTATTTATTTATTTATTTATTTTTGCGGTACCGGGGATTGAACGCAGGGGCGTTCTACCTCCGCGCTACACCCCCGGCCCTATTTTTTAGACTTTATTTTGAAACTGGGTCTCACAAAGTTGCGGAGGGCCTCACTAAGTAGAGAGAGAGAGAAACAGGGAGGGAGAGAGAGAGAGAAAGAGAGAGAAAGAGAGAGAGAGAGAGCGAGCTGAGGCTGGCCGCGAACCCGGATCCTCCAGTCTCCACCTCCCAAAGTACTAGGATTACAAGCGTGCGCCACCACACCCCACTTGACTGCATACTTTAACGCAGGTGCAGGCTATTTTAATCCTAGGGATATACTAAATACTCTTGTAAAAATATGAGCCTTGGGTAACAAAGGAAAGAGGACTTCCTCTACAGAAGCCATTTGGGGACCACACCAGCCCAGGCAGCGTCCCCAGGCGCGGCCACGCGGAGCTCCGTCACTGACCTCATTTCCATGACCTCCCGCCGGCTTTCTTCGTATTTGTCTTTCCACTCTGAGACCTCTCTCTCCTTGCTGATGACCTGGTGTCAGGAAGAAGAGAGCGGTTAACCCCGGATGAGTGAATTCAGATCTGACCAAATCAAGGAGCATCGATATATGTGGAATTAAAACTTCCTACACCAAATCATAATTACATTCCGAGAACTTCCCCGGGCACACACAAGAGAGAAAGAAGCCAGATACCAGACTTCTCCAAGACCCACTGGGAACAACTGAAAGGAGTAGGCTTTTTGTTAAAAATCAAAGCCATCCACGCCTGTGAAATGTGATTTTCAGGAAGATCAAAACCCATGGTTTGCCACACATTTTTGCCTGCAGTGTTCAGAGGAGAAAGTGCCTCAAAGACACCGTTGTTGTTGTTTTTTTTTTTTTTTGTAGTACTGGGGATTGAACCCAGATGCATTCTACTTCTACACCCTCATCCCTATTTTATTTCTATTTTTATTTTATTTTGAAACAGGGTCTCACTAAGTTGCAGAGGGTCTCACTAAGTAGTTGAGGCTGGCCGTGAACCCGGATCCTCCTGTCTTAGCCTCCCAAGTACTGGGATTACAAGCGTGCGCCACCACGCCCGGCTTATTTTTATTTTATTTTGAAACAGGGTCTCACTAAGTTGCGGAGGGCTTCACTAAGTAGCTGAGGCTGGCCCCGAACCTGCGATCCTCTGGTCTCAGCCTCCCAAGTACTAGGATTACAAGCGTGAGCCACCATACCTGGTTTATTTTTATTTTATTTTGAAACAGGGTCTCACTAAGTTGCGGAGGGCTTCACTAAGTAGCTGAGGCTGTCCCCGAACCTGCGATCCTCTGGTCTCAGCCTCCCAAGTACTAGGATTACAAGCGTGA
>PVJS01044765.1:0-16519 GCA_004027185.1 Glis glis
TGGGGATTGAACCCAGGGGCCTTCTATCTCTGAACTTTACCCCCAGCCCTATTTTATCTTTTTTATTTTGAAATCCTGTCTCATTAAGTTACCACACGCTAGCTCAAACCTGCAGTCTTCCTGCCTCAGCCTCCCAAGTACTGGGATCACAGCTGTGTGCCACCCTATCTAATTTTCTTAAAAATATGAACTTCTGTTTCTGTAGTAGAGAACTGCTAATGTGTCCTAAGGTTTGGGAAGAGAGGAACATTGAAGTGTTCATTCTTTGATTCCACAAATGTTCATTGTGCTAGGTTCTAGACCTAGGCTGACCAATAGAGTAGCTACATGTGGCTATTTAAATGAAAATTAAATACAAGTTGTTTAATTTAATGGCTTAAGTTCTATTAGCTGTTCAAGTGCTCTGTGGCTACATGTGGCTACTGGCTATATTTTGGATAGTGCATCTGTAGAATGTTTCCTTCATCTCAGCATCGAATAATGCTCCCCTATATATTGTGGATATTAAAAAATATCTAGTTTATGTCTCAGTTTAGTTTTGGGAAACCAGAAGGATCAGTACTGCTAGATCTAAAAATACTAATACATAAATGACAAAACTGCTTCTGTCTAGAACTGTTTCACTTTTATTAACTCAATTATAGGTTAATCTATAATTGTTGGAACTTCAGTTGTAGGTGTTGAGTTTCAAATGAAGTGAAAAAATTTAAGCAGTAGAGGTTTGTGGAACCTACCAGATAAGTAAGAGAGCTTTACTAAGGAGTCTGTTCTTAGCCACAGTAAACTATGTCTTTCTTTTTTACCTAAAAAACAAAATGAACTTACAGGTTATTTTTATTAAAGTAAAATAGTTCTATACTAGTGGGTCCTCCAGCAGCATGTTGAGGCAGGGTGAAACTACATATAAGTTTTAAGTATTTTTTGATACTGGGGTCACCTATATTCTTTTATTCATTATGTCATGTAAATGATAAAACTTTCTGGGTGTGGTGGCACATGCTTGTAATCCCAGTACTTGGGAGGCTGAGACAGGAGGATTGCAGGTTCGCGGCCAGCCTCAGCTACTTAGTGAGCCTCAGCTACTTAGTGAGGCCCTCTGCAACTCAGTGAGACTTTGTTTCAAAAATAAAGAATAAAAGTAGGGCTGGGGGTGTAACTCGGAGGTAGAATGCCCCTGGGTTCAATCCCCGCTACCGCAAAAAAAAAAAAAGATAAAACTTACAAAATGGTCACAGTTTTATATTTTATTCTTCTAGACTTTTATGTGAAATTTCCAAGTAAGTTACCAAGTCAGGGATTCATGGTTTGAAAATCCTATCCCCTTTTTTTGCGTAGTACTACTACTATGTAGAGCTTAGTACCTTTTTTGGATAGAGCAGAGAAGGAAAAAGAATGTTGAGGTTTTCTGTTTTGACTATAAAGCAACGTTTATTGTAAACTTAGAAAATAAAGTATAAAAGAAAATAAGATGACCCAGGTATTATCACCATTTTTTCATATTTTTCTTAGTGTCTCTTTTATTACATATATATATGAATATTTTATTACTAGATAGAGGTTCTACTACTTTCATTGAGTCTTATTTGATAACATGCTTTTTTTGAAATGGCGTATGTAATATGGGTCAGTTATTTTATTCCTGTTGTGTATTTTACTACATTTACCTATATTGAAGTTTTATGCTTTAGATTCTAGCAGATTCCTGTAGCTATTCATATACCTTTAGTTAAAGTGAGACTATCTGCTAGAAAAAGTCCTCCTGATAAATTCTGAATTACTGGTTTGGCTAGAAATGGAATAATGAAGAGGATTTGTCTTATAATGAGTAGATATCCCATCAGTCCTAGCAGTCAGTGGGTCTGTAGACATTGGAATCAGATTTCTTTCCATTCTGAAGATTCTTAGGCATAAAACTTTTTTTTACTCCTGTTTATTCCCTTAAGTAGGTCACTAAGAATAGAAATACTGGATCAAAGGCTTCATGCTATGAAATTTCTTGGCACATATTAACCAGTTGCTTCCGAGTCCAGGTACCAATTTATAGTAGTCCTCCTTTATCTGTGGGGGATTCATTCCAATTCCCCAGTGATGCCTGAAATCATGGGTAGTACCGAACCTTATATTTACTATGCTTTTCCCCACACATACATAACTAGTGGGCAAGTACCCTATACACCATGGGCAAAGAGATGATTCACGTCCAGACAGAATGGACAGTGCAAGATTTCATTATGCTACTCAGAACAAAGGTGCAGTTTAAGGCCGGGCGTGGTGGCGCATGCTTGTAATCCCAGTACTTTGGGAGGCGGAGACCGGAGGATCTGGGTTCGAGGCCAGCCTCAGCTAGCTCTCTCTCTCTCTCTCTCCCTCTCCCCCTCTCTCTCCCTCTTCCTGTCTCTCTCTCCCTGTCTTTCTCTCTCTCTCTACCTAGTGAGGCCCTCTGCAACTTCATGAGACCCGGTTTCAAAAATAAAGCATAAAAAAAAAAAAATAGGGCCGGGGGAGTAGCGCCGAGGAAAAAAACCCCTGAGTTCAATCCCCGGTACCGCAAAAAAAAAAAAAAAAAAAAAAAAAAAAAAAAAAAAAAAAAAAAAAAAAAAAAACAGTTCTATACACAAGTAATAAGCAATCCAAATGAAATTAAGAAAACAGCTTAATTTACAGTAGCCTTAAAAGGAATAAAATACCTAGGAATAAATTAACAAAAGAATAAATTGCAAGGTTTATGCCGTAAAAACTAGGTAACAACATTAAAATAAATTGAGGTAAACTAAATAAATTGAAAGGCATTCCATATTCATGGTCTAGGAGACAATAATTAAGATGGTACTGTTCCCCTAATTTATTTACATATGCAATACAATCTATCAAAACTACAGCTGGCTTCTTTTCAGAAACTGGTAAGATGACTCTAAAAAAAAATTTTTTTTTTGGGTACTGGGAGTTGAACCCAAAGGCATTCTACCTCCGATCTACATCCTTTATTTTGAAACAGGGTCTCACTAAGGTCCTAAGTTGCTGAAGCAGGCCTCGAGCCTGCAATCCTCCTGTCTCAACTTCCCAAGTAGTATGATTACAAGTGTATGCCTCCGTGTCCAACTGATTATAAAATTTATATGAAAAATTCAGAGAGCCAGAGTAGCCAAAAGCATCTTAAAAAGGAAGAACAAAGTCGGAGGCACCTCACATTTTTCAATTTGAAATCTTACTACAGAGCTAGAATGATTAGGATTGTGGTACTGACATTAGGATAAACTATAGGTCAGTAATAGAATTGAGAGTCTAGAAATAAACCCTCACATTTAAGTAAGGTCACTGGTCTTTGTGATCTTGGATTAGGTAAAACTTTATTGGATGGAACCAAAAGCACAAGCAATAAAAGAAAAATAGATAAGTTAGACTTAAAGTTCAAAACTTCTATATTATGGCACTATCAAGAAATGAGAAGACAACCTATAGAATTGGAGAAAACATTTATAAGTCACATATCTGATAATGGACTTGTATCTAGAATGTATAAAGAAGTCTTTAAAAGGAGAACATGAGCCAGGCGTGGTGACGCACGCTTGTAATCCTAGTACTTGGGAGGCTGAAACAGGAGGATCCGGGTTCGCGGCCAGCCTCAGCTACTTAGTGAGGCCTCTGCAACTTAGTGAGACCCTGTTTCAAAATAAAGAATAATAAATAGGGCTGGGGGTGTAGCTCGGAGGTAGAATGCCCCTGGGTTCAATCCCCAGTACCGCAAAAAAAAAAAACCACCCACAAAACATGATTAAAAAGTGGGCAGAGAGTCTGAGTAGGTATTTTCCAGAGAAGATACACAAATGGTTACAATCATATGAACAGATGTTTAACCTGCCCTTCCTTCCTTCCTTCCTTCCTTCCTTCCTTCCTTCCTTCCTCCTTCCTCTCATTCATTCATTCATTTTGCCCTTGTGTTCAGTTCCCAGTACATAAAAGAAAAATTATGTCAAAGTTAAATGATACGGAAAATTGTTTATGCTGTATTACTGGAAAATTATTACAAAGGAATAGGTAAAGTTTAATTCAGTTTTTATGTTAAAATATATTCTAGGAGCACAAGGAAATTTTTGAGAAGAGGGATATGTTCATTATCTTAATTGCAGCCACAATTTCACAGGTGAAATTATCATTACTTAAATGATTCCCTCTAAATACATGCCACTTATTATTACCACTTAACACATTAGAGCTACTAATTTTTTCTGTTAAAATGTAATAATTTTAGGAAAAATTATTGAGTTTTACTTCAAGAAATAGAACTGATTGGATATACATTTACATATAAAGAGATATATTTTAATGAATTGAGTCACAAGATTATGGGGGTTGTCAAGTCTGGGTTTTGTAGTGCTGGCCAGCAGGCTGAAAATTGTGGCAGGAATTGATGTTGCAGCCTTTAGTCCAAAGGCAGTCTGGAGGCAGATTTTTTTCCTCTTTGGCATATAACTCAGTTTTTTTAAATGTATTTATAAGCCGGGCATGGTGGCACACGCTTGTAATCCCAGTACTTGAGAGACTGAGACAGGAGGATTGCAGGTTCGAGGCCAACCTTAGCTACTTAGTGAGGCCCTCCATAACTTAGTGAGACCCTGTTTCCAATTAAAGAATAAAAAATAGGGCTGGGGGTGTAGCTCGGAGGTAGAATGCCACTGGGTTCAATCCCCAGTACTGCAAAAAAAATGTATTCATAAATATTTTATTAGTGCATTGCAGTTATACATCATAGGTTCAATGTGATATAAGCATACATACACATAGATCTTTGTGTATTTCCCTCCACATCCCACCCCTTTTCCTCTCCTCCCTCCTCTCATGAGTTGGTGAGATTGTATACCTTAGTCTTCTATCTTATTTTCAACCAATTGGTTGAGGCCCATCCACATTACGAAGGGAAATCTTCTGTCTTCAGAGTCTACTGATTTATATATTTATTTATTTATTTATTTATTTATTTATTTATTTTTTTCAGTGCTAGGGATTGAACCCAGGGGCATTCTACCTCTGAGCTACATCCCCAGCCCTATTTTTTATTCTTTATTTTGAAACAGGTCTCACTAAGTTGTAGAGGGCCTCACTAAGTAGTTGAGGCTGGCCGTGAACCCGGATCCTCCGGTCTTAGCCTCCCAAGTACTAGGATTACAAGTGTGTGCCACCATGCCCTGTGAGTCTACTGATTTAAATGTTAATTATACAGGTTGAATATCCCTTACCCGAAATTCTTCAGATTAGAAGTATTTCAGATTTTAAACTTCTTTGGATTTTTGGAATATTTGCATATAAATATGAGCTATCATGGGGATAGAATCCAAGACCAAATAGGAAATTCATTTATGTGTCATATACACGTATACACATAGACTTGAAAGTAATTTCACACGATGTTTTTGATGTGCCTAGATTTTAACTGCAACACATCACAAGAGGGCAGGTGTAGAATTTTCCACTTGTATCATGTTGGTGCTCAGAAAGCTTCAGAATTTGGAGTTTTGAATTAGGGATGTTCAGTCTATATCTTAAAACCCCAACAACAGCAAAAAAATCCATTTCACAACATCTAGACTAGTTTTGCCCATGCAACTTGTTACTATAGCCTAGCCAAATTTGCTCATAAAATCAACCATCACATTGTAGCAGGATGATTTTAGCAGAGTAACAGAAAATCCAACTGAAGTGGTTTTAAACCACAAGGGAGTCTTATCAGCTTACATGAGAAGAGGTCCAGAGAGGGCAGGCTTTAGGCCTGATTGATGCCATGATAAAAGGATGCTATCAAAGATCCAAGTTCTGCCATAGTATCTCTTCATTCTCACTTGTGATCCTCCTGTCTCAGCCTCCCAAGTACTGGGATTACAGATGTGCACCACCATGCCTGGCTTAGTCTTTGATTCTTTTACTTGTTTTCTTAAGTAAATAACAAGTTAAGTTTGGCATGCTTTAGTTTTGCAGTCAGAACTTTTAAATCATGTTCTTTAAATTTTCTTCCTTAATTATTTCTAATGGTGAATTTAAGAAAGGAGCATTTTAATGTAATATACTTTATTTTTCACTTACACATTTTTATAAAGGTATTTGGAATTGTTGGGAATGCTTTTCTAAAATTAGCCTGGAAAATCATACCCTTGATAGTTTGTCTTCTAACTTGCCCTAACCTTCAATCTTGAATTGATCATTTTTTTTTAAATATTAAACCTGGCTGGGCATGGTGTTACATGCTTGTAATCCCAGTACTTGGGAGGCTGAGACAGGAGGATCACAGGCTTGCAGCCAGCCTCAGATACTTAGTGAGGCCCTCTGCAACTTAGTGAAACCCTGTTTCAAAATAAAGAATAAAAAATAGGGCTGGGGGTGTAGCTCAGAGGTACAATGACCCTGGGTTCATTCGCCAGTACCACCAAAAAAAAAAAAAAAAAAATTAAACCTGCTGGGGAAAAGTCACACAACCATGTAGGTTATTTTCTCCTTATGTTTATAGTCTACAAAGCTGGGATTTCAGTGCTATTAGACTGTCCTTGTGTCTTTTGTCAGCTCCTTCTCCCATTCTTCAGTGCAAAGATTGCTGTTCATCTTTTCTTTTTCTCTTAAATAGAAGACTTTTGCATTATATCTCTGAGCTACACTACTACTTGGGGGTAGGTATTTTATTCAGCATGTTTGGTGTCACCCACTGCCAATTTACAATATTTCCTATAATAGTCTTGGGCATTTTATTTCTGCTTTTGAGGCTCTACCTTTTGTGGATTGATGTTCATTTCCTTTTATTTACACATTTGTCTGCAGCGCTACATTATGAAGCTCCCGATTTCAGCAACTCTTATTTATCTTTGTCCTTGTAAACTTTGATAAATAATGGTCTGTTGTCTCAATATACCATACTTTGATTATCCATTCACCTATTGAAGGACATTTTGGTTGCTTTAGAATTTTGACGATTATGAACAAAGTTGCTATAAACATTCATGTGTAGTTTTTTGTTTGGATAAAAGTTTTCAACTCCATTGGGTAAATATTGAGGAGCATAGGTTTTGGTAAGAATATGTTTAATTTTGTAAGAAACTGCAAATTGTCTTCCAAAGTGACTGTACCATTTTGTATTCCCACAAGCAACAAATAGAGTTTTTGTTCTACATCCTCATCAGCAATTTGTTGTATTTTGGATTTTGGCAATTTTTTTTTCAGTACCGGGGATTGAACCCAGGGGCATTGTACCTCTGGGCTACACTCCCAGCCCTATTCTTTATTCTTTATTATTTTGAAAAGGGTCTCACTAAGTTGCGGAGGGCCTCACTAAGTAGCTGAGGCTGGCCGCGAACCTGTGATCCTCCTGTCTCAGCCTCCCAAGTACTGGTATTACAAGCATGCGCCACCACGCCCGGCTTTTGGATTTTGGCAATTTTAATAGACATGTAGTGGTATGTCATTTTAATTTGCAGTTCTTTGGTGAAATATTATGTTGAATGTTTTTTCATGTTTATTTGTCATCTGTATATCTTCTTGGGTCAAGTGTCTGTTCAGGTCTCTTGCCTATTGGGGTGGGGGGGCTGGTACTAGGGATTGGAACCCAGAGGCTTTCTACCTCTGAGATATACCCCCCAGCCCTTTTAATTAATTTATTTTTTATTTTGAAACAGTGTCTTGTTAAGTTGCTGAGGCTGACCTCAAACCTATGATCCTCCTGTCTCAACCTCTCAAGTACTGGGATTACAGGCATGTGCCACCATGCCCAGCTTCTTGCCCAATTTTAATTGGGCTGTATTCTTACTGCAGAGTTGTAGAGCGCCCCTGGGTTCAATCCCCAGTACTACTACCCCACCCTGCATAAGTAAAAAGTCATGTTAGCCCAGCGTGATGGCGTGGTGGCACATGCCTGTAATCCCAATACATGGCGGAGGTAGGAGGATTCCAAGTTCGAGGCCAGCCTGGGTAATTTAGCAAGACCCTGTTTCAGAATATAAAAAAGCTAGTTATGGTGGTGCATACCTGTAATTCCAGTACTTGAGAGGCTGACACAGGAGGATTACAGGTTCGAGGCCATCCTCAGCAACTTAGTGAGGCCCTTAGAAACTTAGCAAGACCCTGTTTCAAACTAAAAAATAATATAGAGCTGGAGGTGTAGCTCAGAGGTAGAACACCCCTGGGTTCAATCCCCAGTACCACCCAAAACAAGCAACAAACAAACAAACAAAACCCCAATAACAATAATAAAAATAGGACTGGGGGTGTAGCTCAGAGGTAGAATGCCCTTGGGTTCAGTCCCCAGTGCCACAATCAATCAGTTAATCCCTAGTACTACAATAAACAAAAAAATTAAAAAGTCATCACTAAAACCAAGATCCACCTAGATTTTTTCCTATGTTACCCTGTAGGGGTTTACTATTGTATTTTACCCTTAGGTTTATGATTCATTTGAGTTAATTTTTGTGAAAGGTATAAGGTCTGTGTCTAGAGTAATTTTTCTTCCATCTTGATGTCTATTTGTTCAGCGATGTTTGCTGAAAAGCTATCCTTTCTCCATTGAAATGCCTTCGCTTCTTTGTTGAAGACCAGTTGACTTTCTGTGGTTCTATTTCCAAGGTTTTTCTTTTGTTCCATTAATCTGCTTGTCTGTTTTTTCGCTGGTATCACCCTGTATTAATTACTGTAGCTAGAAGGTTTTTGTCTTGTATACAACACTTGGCATTTTCTTATTACTACAACATTGGTTGTAAGTTTCAGCGCCATAATAAACTTAAGAATCTATTGCTCATTTACTAAGAGTTATTTGCTGTTTTTATTTAGAAACTGATCATGAACTATGTTCACATGCCATTTTTGTCATGATAGTTTTCTCTTCTTACAGATAGATGTAATGAATTTTGTTAGCTTTTCCATTTTTGAATTGCTAAATAAAACTTTTGCTTGATTGTGATCTTTATATAGCTTTGGATTAGATTTGTGAAAGTTTTAAGATTTTATTTATTTTTTGTACTGGGGATTGAATCCAGGGACGTTCTACCTACAGTCCTTTTTTTTTTTTTTGTGGTACTGGGGTTGGAACCCAGGGGCATTGTACCTCCCAGCCCTATTTTTTATTCTTTATCTTGAAACAAGGTCTCACTAAGTAGCTGAGGCTGGCCGCGAACCCAGATCCTCCTGTCTCAGCCTCCCAAGTACTGGGATTACAAGCTTGCACTGCCACACCTGGATTATTTTCTTTTTTGTGTGTGTGGAACTGGGGATTGAACCCAGGGGCATTCTACCTCTGAGCTACACCCCCAGCCCAATTTTTTATTCTTTTTTTGGAAACAGGGTCTCACTAAGTTGTGGAGGGCCTCACTAAATAGCTGAGGCTGGCCACGAACCCCAGATCGTCTGGTCTCAGCCTCCCAAGTACTGGGATTACAAGTGTGTGCCACCACGCCTGGCATTATTTTCTATATTTGAAACAGGGTCTCATCTAAGTTGATGAGGGCCTCACTGAGTTGCTGAGGATGGCTTTGAACCTTGTGATTGTCCTGTTCAGCCTCCCAAGTACTGGGAAATTTTATGATTTTTAAAAATCTCTCATGAGTCCAGTGTATGTGCATCAACTATGTGCTATATTAGGTTTTGGTAGCATGACTGCATTTGTTTTATAAATTAAAGTTGTAATTTTTATGTTTTCAAATACTCTGGAACTGTATAAATGGAAGGTACATGTTTATTTAAAGCTTAATAGAAGTAATATAAAGTTAATCTGGGCCCATGCTCTTTTTAATTAAAATAAATTATTTTAACAACTTTTTAATTTTCTTTGATGAACTCTACTGATTATTTTTTCGGCTTCTGCTGAGAGGCAATTTGTTTGATATGTAAAATAGTTTATTTTACATTAATCATTCCCCAAAACTATGCAATGTGGAAGTCAATAGTTAATTTTTATCGTAAAAACTATTTTAGACATTTCCTTGATATACTTATTGATATTAAATTTCAAGAGAAAATTGAATGTTATTAAACTGTTGAAGTAGCCCTTCTTTTGAAGGATTAATTCCTGCCCACCACCAGTATTTTATTATTAAAATTAAAATTTATAGAAAATTATTGTAAGATTAAAAGTTTTTAATTTCTTAATTATTCTCATTCTTAGGTGCATTTTATCTGGTGTTTGAATATATGGACCATGATCTGATGGGACTGCTAGAATCAGGCTTGGTTCATTTTAATGAAAATCACATAAAGTCATTTATGAGACAGCTCATGGAAGGTCTGGATTATTGTCATAAGAAGAACTTTTTGCATAGAGATATTAAATGTTCAAATATCCTTCTAAACAATAGGTATGATATAAGCTTGATATATATGTTTACAATGAATGTTATATATTGTATACCTTGATTCTGTTAAAAGGCTTAAAGTTTAGTTTATTGCTTCAAACTTTTTAATATAACCAACTTCATATAGCTTTGGGCTACCTACCTCTCAAGTTGTGTTAAATATATTTTAGTTAGATTAATTTCAGTAATAGCTTGTAAGGTACATAGAATAATACTTAGATGTCTTTTTTTGTTTGCTATTCTTCCAAATACTGTGAACAGATCTTCTAACAACTGCTAATATTATTTCAGTGTTAGGTTACAAATACATTTTAGAATATTTAAAAGTAACCAGTTGTGACAATTTTCAAGTGAACTTTTTTGAAGTGTATATGTGAATTCTGTTATGTTAAATACTTAATAGCATAACTTGAACTCTGATAATTCTCTCGTAATTGGTACTGTTTGTTAGTTTAAATGAAGCGTGCCTGGTCCTGATTTTAATTAGTCAAAAGTATTCTTTTTTTTTGCCGTACTGGGACTTGAACCCAGGGGCATTCTACCTCCGAGCTACACCCCCAGCCCTATTTTTTATTCTTTATTTTTGAAACAAGGTCTCACTAAGTTGCAGAGGGCTTCACTAAGTAGCTGAGGCTGGCCAGAAACCTGTGATCCTCCTGACCCAGCCTCTCAAGTACTGGGATTGCAAGCATGTGCCACCACACCCGGCTAGTCAGAAGTATTCTATGCACCTAGAGCTCTCTATGCACCAAGAGCTATGCACTCTAAGAGCTAGAAAATTAAATGATTTGACTTAGTTTTTGATTTACCTTAGTTCTTGATTTTAAGGGATTTGACTTAGTTCTTGAGCACTGTTGACTTTAAATAAGCAATTTGCCTTATTCCCGAATAATAAAAATTTTCATTGGCCGGGCGTGGTGGCCTAGTACTTGGGAGGCGGAGACCGGAGGATCTGGGTTCTTGGCCAGCCTCAGCTAGTTAGTGAGGCCCTCCGCAACTTCTTGAGACCGGGTTTCAAAATAAAGGATAAAAAATAGGGCCGGGGGTGCAGCTCTGAGGTAGAACGCCCCTGGGTTCAATCGCCGGTACTGCAAAAAAAAAAATTTTTTTTTCATTGAAGTATACCTTTCTAAATAGAAACTGAATAGTACTTAAATACTTTATACTAGTACTGATATAATAATGATAGTAATAATAAAAGTAGAGTAGTTCCTTTGGTATCCATGGGGATTGGTTCCAGGAAACCCCCCCTTATCAAAGTCTACTGATGTTAAAGTTCCTTCATATAAAATGGTGTATTATTTGCATATAACCAAGTACATGTTCCCATGTACTTTCAATCATCCGAGATTACTTGCAATAGTTAATACAGTGTAAATGCTATGTAAATAGTTGGTATACTATATTGTTTAGGGAGTAATGTGACCAAAAAAAAAAGCATAATTCAGAGTATAGTAATGGCTTTCCCCCCCTTTTTGTCTTATTTCCACTAGAGGGCAGATAAAACTTGCAGATTTTGGACTTGCTCGGTTGTATAGCTCAGAAGAAAGGTAAGAGTACTTTCAAATGAATATTGTAGGCAGTAGAGTCTAGTTTTAGAAGCTGTACTTAGAACACTTTATTGATAATATTCTTTTTCAAAGAAATATTTACATGATTTAAATACACAAAATAATGAAATCTTATACCATATTGGATTACCTATTTTAATTATAAACTTCTATGTATTCAGCTTAAAAATAATTGATATTTTAGCACAGGTAGATATAACTTCTGTTAAAATATATAGCTCTAAGTATGACTAAAATTAAGAATTTTTAAAATTCATACTTAGCTTTCTGATGTAGATAGTCTTGATTTTTGTTTTTAGTAAAAATCCTTTTAAAATTGTACATTTAAACTTAATAATTTTTTTGTGTGTGGTGCTGGGGATTTGAACCCACAGCCTCTTGTTTGCCTAAAGTACATGCTCTACCATTGAGGTATATACCTTCAACCCCAAGCTTAGAAACTTTGTTTTAATTATTATTTTAGACACTTTTTGGTTATAGTTATGTATAATTGTATCATATATAAATATATATTTCATTTATATATTTACTTTATATAAATATATATATTTAACTCTGGAACTCTGTGGCTAAAGGTGGGGTGTGTATCTGACTTGGCTCCCTTTGTGCCTGGTGGTAGTAAAATATCACTTGTCTTATAAGAACTGATAGGTAATTTTGTGAACTAGCAGATTTTATATAAATTAATTAATGTGATTTAGTAAATCTCTAGTCATTTTAGCTTATTCCTTGTTTTAATTTTCAGATTTATTTATGTTATTTAATTTTAAAATTCTTTATGGCAATTATGTCATTCTTTACTATCGCCTTTATTTAGTATAGTGAAACATCACTTGATTGGAGTTCTTAGAAATAGGCATTTGCTTTCAGTGACTCCTCCCAGCTTTTGGTTAGTTGAAAAAAACAAAAATTCTTTTGTTTGAATTTTTCGGAGTCAAAAATCTGTTTAAGGAATAATCTTGCAGTGCCTGTGACATCATTCTGAAAATTCTTTGTTTATTGTTCTAGAGTAAAGGTTTTCAAATGGTGTGTTTTCGATTCATGAGAGTTCCAAGAAACCTCTCAGAAGATGTGGTGTGAATGGGGTTGTAAAGGACAGGGCTCTGGTGCTCTATACCTACTTTTGCTAGGGCAATTCTTTTTTTTATTTTACCTACTACACTTACAATGAATATTTTAAGAAAGGGTTGCATGGTTTTCTGTATGTGTGTAAGTTTAAAACTGTTCAAAAGACTTAAAGGCTATCATTCTCATTTTGTATTTGAGAAAACTGAGATCCAGAAAGGGCTGTGAGTAACTTTCTTTCACTCTTTTTTTTTACTTGTTTTTAAAAACTGTATTTCTTGTGTATGACATGTTGTTTTGAAGTATGTATGCATTGTAGAATGCCTAAATTAAGCTAAGTAATGTGAATTATGTCAGGTGTGTGTGTGTATTTGGGCTATATCTAACTGAAAATTTGTATCCTTTGACCAACCTCCAAGCCTCAACTACAGTCCCTGGTAACCACCACTGTACTGTGTACTTCTGTGACTTTAGCTTTTTTAGATTGAAGTGATATCATGTGGTCATTGTCTTTTTGTTCCTGGCTTGAATATTTCACATAACACAGTGTCCTTCACGTTCATTTTATATTGTCAGAAATTATGGAATTTCCATCTTTTAAGCAGAAGAGTATTTCATTGTGCATATATACTACGTTTTCTCAAGCTACCTGTTGATGGACACTTAAATTGATGCTATTGTGAAGGATGATTGACTTTATTTTTTATTTATTTTTCTGGTACCAGAGATTGAACCTAGGGGCGTTCTACCTCAGAGGCAAACCCCCAGCCTATTTTCTTTTATTTTTAATCTTTTTTTTTTTTTAATGGTACTGGGGATTGAACCCAGGGGCATTCTAACTCTGAGATACACCGCAGCCCTATTGTATTCTTTATTTTGTAACAGGGTCTCACTAAGTTGTGGAGAGCCTCACAAGTTGCTGAGGCTGGCTGCAAACCTGTGATCCTCCTGTCTCAGCCTCTCAAGTAATGGGATTACAAGCACACACCACCATGCCTGGCTTATTTTATTATTTTTTTTTTAAATTTTGAAACGGTCTCATTAGGTTGCAGAGGGCCTCACTAAATTGCCTAGGCTGGCCTTGGACCTGCAAATCCTCTGGTCTCAGCCTCTCAAATACTGAGTTTATAGGCATGTACCACCACACCCAGCTAAGGATAATTGACTTTAAAAATCAGAAAATTTTGGCAAAGTTAAGGATGTAGTACAAGGTTTTTCACTCCCAATTTTTTATTTTTTACATCGTATACAAGTAATGGCTCTGGGTAGAAATTGAAAAGGAAAACTTGTCTTAATGTGTATTTAATCTAAAAATTAAGTTGAATGACATTTTTTTTTATTTTTTATTTTGAAACAGGGTCTTGCTAAGTTGCGGAAGGCCTCACTAAGTAGCTGAGGCTGGCTGCGAACCCGGATCCTCCGGTCTCAGCCTCCCAAGTACTGGGATTACAAGCATGCGCTACCATGCCCGGCTTATGACATGTTTTTTGAATGACTAAATTTGTATGGTTTTTTCTTTTGGGGAAATTCTGTTTAATTAAGGATCCTATTTGCTTAACTGGTTAATTGAGATTTCACTGTTGTTAGATTATCTTTTATACAAGTATGTGTCTGTTTTATTTAAATATAAATTCCTTTCTTCTTATTTTCTTGTTAGGTTTCAGTGAAGATGGGAAACACATAATTATCCTTTCCATCTAATCAGTTTTATGTAGATATTTGTGCACATTTGGAATAGATAGGTTCCAGATAAATTTACTGTGAAGTAAATCTCCATTTTCCCATTGATTTTAGTTTTAAAATGCATTGCTGGGTTCCAGGGGAGTGTCAGAGGTATGGCAGTTCATCGGGCCTTGTGCTCCATTCCCCTGCTGGACTGATACAGAAATTTTGAGTTTAGAAAAGCAGAAAATTTTAAATCCCTTGACTTTGCATCTTGAGGTATTATATTCTGAATTTTTCTGCTCAGTCAAATTTATGAGAGAAAAACTTGGTGTATCATTTTGTTTTATAAGCAAATGTCCTTAATTAAGGGGTTTATGAACTCCTTTAAATGGCCTCCATTTTTTAAGATAATATTCTAATGTGTTTAAAATCCATTGGAGAAATAGGCTTAATATTATAGAATGCCTTCAATATATGTATTTTATTTCAGTGAGTTTTAATAATATACTGATTATTAAAGAAATCTACCTTGATAAATGTATTATATTTTCCTAAATTTTCTAAATATTTCTTGAATATGTAGCAAATGATTTTTCATTCATATTTCTAGTTTGTTATAATCAAAAAGCAAGGTAAAGCTTTACCATAATAAAACCATGCAAATTTTAAGTCATTTTGAAGTATTATCTAGTTAGCTATTGTAGGTAGAATAACTGGTGTTCAAGAATTTAGTGTAAAGAATTTCATTTCAAAAAACAGCAGATTTCAGCTGGTGACTGGCTGTAATAGCATCATCCACATCTCTCTCATTTAATTTTGGGTATGCCTTTTTTTCTAATGTGAGGAAAACTGGGTAGATTTACAGCCAGTACTTGGAGGTTTGTGATCAATATGGATCATCACAGTTATGTGTGTGATAATAGAAAAAAGAAAGAGAATCACTGAATTAAAGTTGGTGGGGAGTGATGTTTTAAAACTTGATTCATTCCCTCATTTTGAACATCAATATTATACTTTATCCTGTTCTCCATTGGGAACGGTAGAACTTCATTAACTCGTCACCTTTCAGTACCTGTTCTAAGTGCAACTTTTCTGGAGACTTTGAGCCACAGTATTTCCTTCTTCTGAGTTTTTATTTTAACAAGTCAGTCATAGATCCAATGTTTTACCAAAAGATGGAGTTAGCTGGGTGTGGTAGTGCATACCTGTATCCCAGTATTTGGAAGTCTGAGACAGGAGGATTGCAGTTTTCGAGACCAGCCTCAGCAACTTAGCAAGACCCTGTTTCAAAATGAAAAATAAAAAGGGCTGGGGGGGGGTAGCTCAGTAGACAAGAAACTAGAACTTTATACATTTTTCTTTTTTTTTTTTTTTTTTTTTGGTACTGGGGATTGAACCCAGGGACAATTCTACCTCTAAGCTATACTCCCAGCTCTTTTTATTTTGAAACAGGGTTTTGCTAAAAGTCCCTGATGCTGGCCTTGAACTTGTGATCCTTCTGCCTCAGCCTCCCAAGTACTGGGATTACAGGAGTATGCCACCACATCTAGTTACACTTACTTTTTTAATACAAGGAACATAGCACCCATAATCCTACTTAGCATTGCTATTTAATCTATGGTGTGATCTTGGTCAAGTCACATAACCTCTCTGGGCCTCATTATTCTCATTAAGTGCTTAAAAATCTTCAAAATCTGAACCTGGGGGTATAGCTCAGCAATAGAGCACTGGCCTAACATGCATGAGGCCTTGGGTTTAGTCCCCAACACTGCAAAACAAGTGAATGAATAGGTAAAAAATAAATAAAATCTCCCAAATCCTTATTTACAGAATAGTAAAATTATATATGTGTGTGTATATATATATATATATATATATATATATATATATATATATATATAT
>PVJS01044766.1:0-16519 GCA_004027185.1 Glis glis
TCCTACTGGAGAATATTGGATCTACAGAACACGGCGTCCTACTGGAGAATATTGGATCTACAGAACACGGCGTCCTACTGGAGAATATTGGATCTACAGAACACGGCGTCCTACTGGAGAATATTGGATCTACAGAACACGGCGTTCTAGAGAATATTGGATCTACAGAACATGGCGTCCTTCTAGAGAACATGTGTGTGTTTCCAGTGCACATGGGTCATTCACCAAAGCCAGCCACTCCCTGAGCTGTGAGGAAAGTCCTGGAGAGTTTGAAGAAGGAATCATACAGAGGAGCTTCCTTGGCTACAGCAGAATGAAGCTGGAAATCAGTAACAACAACAACAACAAAAATTAGTAAAATACCAGATATAGAATTAAGTAACCCCAGTGAAAGAAGAAATCACAATAAAGTTAGATTCGGAGGTGTTAAATAATGAAAATACTACATATCAAAATTGATGAAATAGCCAGGCGTGGTGGCGCACGCTTGTAATCTTAGTACTTGGGAGGCTGAGACAGGAGGATCCGGGTTCGCGGCCTGCCTCAGCTACTTAGTGAGGCCCTCCGCAACTTAGTGAGACCCTGTTTCAGAATAAAGAATAAAAATTAGGGCTGGGGGTGTAGTTCGGGGTGGGTTCAATCCTCAGTACTGCAAAAAAAAAAAAAACAATTGAAACAACCAAAAGAAAATAACAGGTATAGGGAGGAAAATAAACACCAGAAATCATTGGATCTTACTGGGTGGTTTCAGCAGCAGATTTGGGATAGTAGTAGAAGGAAGCAGTACATTTAAAGCTAGATCAGAAGAGATTATCCAGTCTAAAGAACAATGAAAAAGGAATGAAGAAAAGTGACCAGAGCTAGAGATGTGTGGGACATCATCAAACATACAGATCCATGGGCATGGGACTCTACATTTATTTGTGTCTACTTTAATTTCTTTTATCAAGGTTTTATAGTTTTCAGTATACAGATCTTTCACCTCCTTGGTTACATAGATTCCCAAGCCTACTGGCTTATCACCCCCTTTTCAGGAGGCGCTTCCACTGCTCTCTTAGTTTTATTCAGTGCCCCCCCGTTGCACGTGAGGCTCCCCCCACAGGGGGAAGGTTTCACAGACTTTGGGAATCTATAGAAAATGGTTTTTATTCAGTGCCAGCTGCCCCAGTGCCCTCCGCCGCGGTCTCAGTTCCACTTACTGTGGAGGCAGGAAGGAGGCCTGTGCAGCTTGGTCCTTGCTGGGAGGTTGTGTCTGGTTTTCTCTGGCGTGGCTCTCTTGAGTGCTGTATTCATGTAGCTTTCCACGTGGTTTCCTGCCTCAGTTCTGGCCTTGCTTTCCAGTTCCGACCTGAGCCCTGTGGGTCTTCTGAATCTGTGCCACTTCCTGCCCAGGCTGCAGTGTCTTCTTGCCTACTGCCTGGTCCCTGCATGCCTCCCACTTCTGGCCCAGCACCAAATGAAGCCTTGCTATGCTCGCTCCCGGTGTGAGCCCTCGGATCTGTGGCCCCAGCCTAGCCTGAGACTAAGTTCCCCAGGCGGCCTTAGAGGCTCGGCCGACTCCAGCTGAGGAGTTGGTCCCGGCTTGGTTCCGTGGGCTGTTGCGCTGGCTTGCTTGCACTCCTGCCTCCATCTGCCAGCAGTAGGGCTGCAGCCAGAACAGTGCTGTCAGGTGGGGTGGAGCCTGAGCGGGCCCGGAGCCTGCCTCCAGGGCTTTCCTGGCTTTTGCTGGTGAAGAATATTTCCCCCCACTTTTTGGCCATGAGACTATTAGCTGTGACTCTAGCGCTGCCTGTGGCCGTGTTCCTGGAGTTGCCGAAGCCAAGACAAAAGATGTAAGAAGCAATCCTACAGCTTGTGATCAGCTTCCCTCTGCCTGGCTTGGCTGTTTAGTTTTTTCTCAAGTTTTGAGTAACCCTAGCATCTTTCATGACGGACTCCTTTGCTTCTCTTAAGCTAGTTTACACATCCTTTTCCTTTCAGTGAGGGCAGTGTATCCCCTCCCCCAGCCCGTGGTTCATCATCTTTTCCCATGGCACCATGCTGTATGATCTCTCTGACTGCCTGTTTCTGTCTTCCACGCTGGGGTGAGAGCCCCAAGGGGGCAGGGATCTGTGTTTGGTTCATTGACATCTCCCAAGCACCTACAGCACACAGGAAGTACTCAAAAATACATTTCCGATGAAGGAGTAAGAGACTTCAGCCTACTCACAGCAGTAAGTCACCTCAGACATGGGTGAAAGCTGCTACTTGGAATTTGGTTATATTCTGTAACACGGATTCTCAGGGGTTAGGTGACTAATGAAGTCTAGTTATATGTCTCTCAGAATTCTTTTCAACTCAAATTCCCCTCCCTCCTTCACTCCCTCCCTCCCTTTTTTTTTGAGGTGCTGGGGATTGAATACAGGGGCTTTCTGCCTCTGAGCTACACCCCCAGCCCTATTGTTTTATTTTGAAACAGGGTCTCACTGAGTTATGGAAGGCCTCGCTAAGTTGCTGAGGCTGGCCACAAACCTGCAATCCTCCTGTCTCAGCCTCCCAAATACTAGGATTATGGGGTACACCACCACACCCAGCAAATTCCTGGCATTTCAAGGCTACTAGATATGTTGTGATTCTAGTAAGTTACCTCTTTATTACATTAATGGAGAGTCATCTGATAGAAAAGCAAAATATTTAATATAAGATCTTCACCGACAAAGATTTTCAATATAAATATTTTATAATGTTGGTCTAATATTTCTTCTAATATTTTGCATCAAACTGAGGTTTAGCCTGTAGGACTAACGTGTGTGTGTGTGTGTGTGTGTGTGTGTGTGTGTGTGTTGTCTTTAAAATGTCCTCAAACATTATTGACTTGAAACTGTCCTTCAGCAGGTCTAGTAGAACAGAAAGATCCCCTGTCCAGAGGGGAGCAGGGACTGTTCCCTCTGACTGATCAAAGCGCACATTGTAACTTCGACAAGGAGCATAAGCTAAATGTTTGATTCTTAGCTGTTGAAAGCGTTGAGTGATCAAATGACCACTTCATGTATTGAAGGATGTCAGAAAACGTTTGGCTTGAATGTATGTCCAATCCAGCAAGCTGAAAGCAATCTGAGTTTCACTGTGGTCTGATTTGGATATAATTAACTCACAGGCACAACTGGAACAGAGAGTGAATTTACACAGGAAGATGAGTTTGGTGTGACACATGCTTGGTTTGAGGTCATCATAGAGAAAATCCAAATGGGATTATACAAATGTAGTTGGAGATGAGAAACTTGATGTTCACATGGTAACTAGTGGCATGGGTGTGGGAGTGACAAAGCAGAGAGGGACAGCCTAGAGAACATCACACAGCGGGGCCGGTGCACAGGCACACGGGCACAGGTGCATGGGCACAGGCGCACAGGGCTGTGGGAGCCCTGAGTGAAGAGAACAGTCAGCAAATGGGCCGGCCCCCTCTCTGAACACTTTCTAGGTGGTGACTCTGGGTTAGTCCCTTCAATTCTGTGACGCTCTGACTTGTCACCTGCAAAAAATAGAAATACAAATACTGTTCCCAGCTGACAGAATTTAGGGGGATAGTGGAAATGCTTCATGAGTTTTCTTTAAAGCGAGAAAACAGTTCTTTGAGAAGACTAGAATGGTCATTGAAGTCAGATATAAGTCAGAGGTCAAGAAAATAAGAATGAAGAAAAGCCTTCGACAGCAGGGCATTGTTTGTGATCTTTGAAAAGATTTCCTGTAGAGTACAGAGGTAGGAACTAGGAAGACTTGAGGAGGAATGGAGAGAGAAGAAATGGGGTAGTAAAGAGGACACTGCTTTGAGGTAGGGGTTGTCAGAAAAAGAATCCTATTTGTTTAAGGGTAATCAAATTCTAATTTTCAGATTTTCAATTTAAAATGGAAAGAAGTAAGAACAAGAATTAATACATTTTACTACTAAAATATTTGCTCTGTTTTTGGTGGTTGGTTTTAATATAGGCCACATAATAATAATAATTTTTATCATAATTGTGTCCTTATGAGTTCTGCATTATTCTTTAAGGAACGATATCGTTGAGTGCTCTTATTAACTCACTGGTGAAAGAGCCGTGTGCTTAGGATTGTTGTCCTGTGTAAGGTCATTGAACTTGAGCTAGTCAAGTTTCCCATGTGATTTGTAAGCCTGCCAGCTGTGAGCACATTCTACTGATGGCAACCTTAGTTATGTAACATCTTGGAAACCATTTCAGATGTCAAAAAACACTGTGCAGGGGTGAAGCCGGGCGTGGTGGCGCACGCTTGTAATCCCAGTACTTGGGAGTCTGGGACAGGAGAATCACAGGTTTGTGGCCAGCCTCATTGTAGTGAAGCCCTCTGCAATTTAGTGAGACCCTGTTTTAAAATAAAGAATAAAAAATCGGGCTGGGGGTGTAGCGAGGACGTAGAATGCCTTTGGGTTCAATCCCCAGTACCACACACACACAAAAAAAAAGAATAAAAAAATAGGGCTAGGGTGTAGCTCAGAGGTAGAATGCCCCTGGGTTCAATCCTCAGTACTCCCCCCCCCCAGAAAAAAACACTATGCAGTGGTGAAAATTTGGGAGTTAGTGTATACCAAATATTTGTTGGGAATTTCTCTTGGACACAAATACACCATTTTAAGTACTAAAATTGTAGAGAAAAATGTGGGTGTCCTGAGGTCATGTGCTTCCAGAGGAGGTCCTAGTTAGAACTATAATGTGCATAGCTGGAACGTCCCCCCTTTTCCTGCTACAAGCTGAGTGTCCTGCCAGGGCCTGGGCAGGGGAGACACCCCACCTTTAGTTGATCTGGGAGACTGCAGGGGAGACTGCTATGTTCCCCAGGGGCGTTACAGGGCTCTTCAAAGCCTTTTGTATAGTTGTTTCACATCATAACACTAAGATTGTGGACCCCACTTTGCGTGACACAAAGCCACATTAGATCGTGGTAAGGCAGTACAGTTCTTGGGCCTGTTGTGGCTTGGACTAGGACCCACCTTGCCTTGCTGCCATGGCTGATGGGGTTGCCTCTGTGGAATGGATACTGCAGTGGCTTTTCCAGCACCCTGTCTCCCCTTCCTCAGTTCTAACATAACTCCAACTTTATTCAGGGCTCCACTCTTCCTTCGTGGACCATATGACTCAGGGAAAGAAACACTACACTCCAGTAGGGGATTGGGGGGTGGGGAGGAGGAGGAGAGGGAGGCAGGAAAGAAAGAGAATTCATACACACACGCACGCACGCACGCACGCATGCACACCTGCGTCCTGGTATTCATGGTGAAGTCTCCATCCCTAGAGACTGGGGTTTAATTGGTCTGGAGTAGGACCCAGAGTCAGGGTTTATAAGTCTTCCTAGAGGATTCTCAAATGTGAGGCAGGTTTGAGAACGAGCAGTCTGAGCCAGTCATGGCAGTCCTATTATCACACTGGTGATTGGTTTGGGGTTTGAGGTGTAAGCTGGTCAATGCATGGCATCCCTCTGCCAGAAACCAGAGGTGGGCACGTGCCCTTGGTCACTCCATGCAGGCTGAGGGAGGGGGGAGGCTTTCCTCTCTGGAGCTGAGCAGGGAAGCACGGGGCCCTGCACGCTGATGCTGGGGGGGGGGGCGGAGTGGAGAGGAGAGGGCCCAGGTCTTGATGACCTAATCAAACCATTGGATTCAGCCCTATTTCTGGGCTTCATGGTACTTGAAATAATAAATGTTGTTACTGTTTCAGCTATTTAAGTTGCATACTTTTAAGTATGAAGACTAAAGGTTTCTGTAGCAATACAGTAATGAAGTTTCCTAAATCAATGCCAAGCTTCCTGATAGTTAGAACAAAGGGATAAAAAGAAAGTGTGATAGTTAGAAATGACATCCGCCATTACTTAAAAACATGTCCTGCCGGTGTCAATTGCTTGTTTTGCTTTTCTTAGTAAAATAGGAAGATACCCAATGCAAACCAAGAGGCGGCGGAGCCCTCTCTCTGTCTGTGGAGACCGGGTGCTGGGTGCCAGGCTTGCTGGCGAGTTGTCGCTCTGCGTGTGCCCATTCCCAGCCTGCGCTCCAGCTTCTTCCTGTCTGGGTGGTGATGGTGGTGTCCCCTTCAGAGAGGCTACACGAGCCGAATGGGCTGATGTGCACAGAGCACCCAGCAGAGCACCCGGCAGAGTGCGTGGTCAGAGGATGAGGCTGAACCACACGAAATTGCCAGTATTTGTCCTTTGAAGACCTATAAAAGTGACCATTTAACATGTTTTAGCTGAACGGTTTCTTTAGTAATGGTAGTTTTAATAATAGGTAGAATTGGGAACTGAGGATGTCATCAGCATAATTGAAATATTTTGGCTTTAAATAATGTTCAGTGAAAGCTTTTTAAAAAAAAACCGAGTAGTTACTCATGTTTTACTTTACATGATTTAAGACATTAGCCAAAGAAATAACCTATACATTTAATTTTCAAGACTGTGCACAGAGTATTTAATCATAAGAATGTAGAAGATTCTAATTACACCATTCTTTAAAATGCTTAGCATCACGATAGCAGAGTGTTCATCTGTGTGCTGTGAAAGTGGAGGGTAGCCTTCTTTCCAAAGGCTAAGCATCCCTAATCCAAAAATCCAGACTTTGGAGAGCTGACACGTTGCCACAAGTGGAAATTTCCAGTCCTGACATCGTGTGACAGGCTTCAGTCAAAACACAGGTGCACTGAAAACGTGTAAAATTACCTTCAGGCCACATGTGTATAAGGTGTGTATGAAACAAATGAATTTCATTTTAGACTTGCATTGCATACATTATGTGTATACAAAAATTCCAAAATCTGAAAAAATCTGAAATCTAAAACACTTCTGGACCCAAGCATTTCAGAAAAAGGGTACTCTGCCTGTAATATTTTGCAGACGTGCTTATTTTGAAGTCCCTGGTGCCTGGATGTGTTTTCGTAGTGAACAATGATAGAAGCACACGTGAATGCAACACTTACCTGCGTACTTGTTATGTGATGTCACTGGAGCAAAGCCTTTCATCCGCACAACAGGCATGTTTTGTAGCTGGAGATGCTGAGGCTTGTGGCGGTGCGGAGGCCTCCCAGGCCCCAGGAATAGCGGGTGATGGAGCTTTAGTAGATGTGATTTTGAATCGTAGTTGTGGACAGGTTGACTACTGTGGGCAGTCAGGAAGCTGCAAAACAGATGGCCACCAGCTTCTTTTCCACTTGGAAAGTTAAGTCACTGAGTTTTAGTTCCCGGAGGGTGGCCTCACATCAGAGACTGATGGTATAGCCTGCTGTTGGATAGGGAAATTTGGAAATACTTTTGAGTTATAGTTTAGATATCGTTAGGACCTACTGCTGACTTTCAGTTTGCCCTAATCTTGGCCACTGTTGTAACTGTTGTAGCATGACAGATGTCTTTAGGGATCGTCAGAGTTCATAGCAGGATCTGAACACTAGCTCACTCTCTTGTCCTACTGAGTCTGTTAAGATGTACTTCCTGTTTATTTGGCAGGGTTACTTGACAGCAGCGTGTTTTGTGTTTTTTGGGGGGAGGGGTTAAAGAGACCTCCCCCAAATAAAAATGTAGTAATGTGTGTGAAAACTCTTAAGTGGAAAATTGCTTGTCAGATGTTATTTTTATCATCTCCATCTGGAAGGAGCCAGGCCATCAGAGCGGCCGGTCCTGCAGTCTGTCCCTCAGTAGTTGCCATCAGTTCTTGCCGTCTCACAGCTGGAGGGAGAGATCTTCTCAGGCTCCAGGAGGGAGCCTGACAGGTTGGGCCACGGGCGTGATTCTCTGTGGCAGGTTCCTGGCTTCTTCTGTGGAAATGTGCAGACTTTGAAATGAATGGCCCCTATTCTCAGCATGAAGGGACTGCAGTACCCCTCAAGATGAGCATGCTCACGCATCCAGAGGAGGCATGGTGTTTCCACATCTATACCCATCATGGCAGACTCAATACACCTGTTATCAGAGCTGCGACATAGATACCCTGTAACATTTGAGAAATACCAAACCTCAGAGGTCCAGACATTTTGAGTTCCAGTTCTTAGAGTGGGGAAAAAATGCACACTGGCTGTTGGAAAAGCATGGTGGGAGCTCCGAGAAGCGAGAGGGCGGGCAGGCCTTCTTCGCTGTGCCTCACCGCCCTCGTGCAGCCTGGGAGTAGAGGATGTGGCGCGTCCTGTCCGGAGCTTTGTGTGTCTGCTGTGGCTGCTTCTCAGGAGAGAGGGTGGAGCCGTGAAGAGGGCACACCTGGCAGATGGCTTCATCACAGAGACTGACCCTGGCATATGTCGTGACCTTCAGGGTTGTGTGGGGGGGGGCGGGGAGGATTGGTCCCACAGCTTTTATTAGAATTTAATAAGGGCTTTATTTTTATTTTATTTTTATTTAGTTTTTATGGTACTGGGGATTGAACCCAAGGCTGTTCTACTTCAGCTGTACCCCCAGCCCCTTCCCCCCACTCTTTTTGTGGTACTGGGGATTGAACCCAAGAGCTTTCTACCTCTGAGCTACTCCCCAGCCCTATTTTATTTTTTTGTTTTGAAACAGGGTCTTACCAAGTTGCAGAGGGTCTCAGTAAGTTGCTGAGGCTGGCCTCGAACCTGCAATCCTCCTGTCTCAGCCTCCCAAGTACTAGGATTACAAGCATGTGCCACTATGCCTGGCTCCCACTTTTTATTACTTTTAATATTTATTTATTATTTATTTATTTATTTATTTTTTCTTTTTTGCAGTACCGGGGATTGAACCCAGGGGCGTTCTACCTCCACACTACACCCTGGCCCTATTTTTTATACTTTATTTTGAAACTGGGTCTCACGAAGTTGTGGAGGGCCTCACTAAAGTAGAGAGAAAGAGAGAGGGAGAGAGAGAGAGAGAGAGAGCTGAGGCTGGCCGTGAACCCGGATCCTCCGGTCTCCGCCTCCCAAAGTACTGGGATTACAAGCGTGCGCCACCACACCCGGCTTTATTTATTTTTTAAGATTTTTTATTTTTATTTTTTAGTGGTATTGGGGATTGAATCCAGGGAACAGGGTCTTGCTAAGTTGCTGAGGGCCTTGAACTGGTGATCCTCTTGTCTCAGCCTCCCACTGCTGGGATTATAGGCTTGCACTACACCAGGTTTAACAAGGGTTTTTTAACTTAAAAAGAAAAGTGTTAGCAACCATTATTCCCAAGGTCATCACCCAACCTATTTTCTGGATGGTATATGGCAGTTGCAGACAGTGAAGATGTTGATTGTTATTTCCAAATTTAAGTGTAAATAAGTTGTAGAGATAATAATAAGATAGGTGGTGTGTGCTCACCTCCCCTTCCCCGTGGTTTCCTCACAGTTCTCTCACTGCTGTGCCCCATGTTGGGCGGTTATAGTGAACACACGCGTGCTTGCTGGCACACTCTCTCATACTTCAAATTCCTACCATACTTTCCAGAAGACCAAACCCAGAGGTAGTTCTTGGAAAGACCGTTCTTTCTGGTAAGATGTCTAAGTGGTTTCTAGCCCTGGGCACCTGAGAACCCTCACACTGAGGGGAGCACATAGCAAGGGAGAGCTCCAGGGGCTGCTCCTCATCCAGTCCCTGCTGGTGCCTGCTCCACACGTGTGACCTGACGTGCTGTGTAAACTCTTGAGATGGAGTTCCCTCCCACTTTACTGACCAGGAAGCAGGCTTTGAGAATGAGGCCAGTCAGGGGGTACCACTTGTGGTGTTCACATACTAGCCCACTCTGACCAAGCTCCTGTCTTTTCTCCCATGCCATCCTGAATTTCTAAGCTTATCCTGCATTTAACTTGAAATGTAAAAATTGTGTATTGCCTCCATGTTAATAGATGACATGCCATTCTGAGAGTTGTGTATTTCTGTTATGGTCCTGACATCTGCGTACATGAATGTGTTTTGACATGTGCTGAAGTGGGACTATCTGGTTGCAGTTCAGGCTCTGCACACCCATCAGAGCTGACCCATCTGCCATGGCAGTTGTATTTTAGAAAAGGAGCAAATCCCTCATTGGGCTAAGTCGCACCCTTTCACTTCCCTCTGTGTGATCTGCTGTCTACAGTATCGTGTTGAAAAGTCGAGAAGTGTTTGGAAGGAGAAGTGAGGAGTCTGTTGCTAGAGTGAAATTCAGAAACAGATGAGCTGGCGGAAGAAGCCAAGAGGCTACATTCCATTACAAGAGGCTTGTAGTTTTACTATAAAGGTGGAAGAAATAGTGTCTTTTTTGGATTTTGGAAAGAAAAACCTAGAAATATAAAGTATTTTTCTATATAAAGTTATACCTAGCCCATCTGCTAACCATTTAAATGGTTAGATGTGTTATGTTCCCAGACCTTCAGAATCCAACTGGAAACCACTTGCTAGGGCGCCTTTCCAGAATTCCCGTCCTTAGTCTGATTATCCCTTCTGTGTATGCCATGGTGAATGGCACAAAGGAGTCAACTTTGTACTGCTGATCTGTCACTTGTCAGCCTGGCACACTGTGTTGGAAGTCCTAACGAGGTGAGAGAGCTGGCACTCAAAGTCATGTTTCTTTTGTCTTCCACAAAACACACTGATGGAGCTCTGTGTCCCCTCTGCACACTGCTGCCAAGCAGGGTGCCTCACCTGCCCCCCTGGTGGAGGGCCATGGGAAGGGCCTCAGCAGGTCAGAACCCAGGATGAGCCAGCCTTGTTCATTAGAACATTCACTGAACTTGTAGCACTGTGTGAGGGGAGCACCGAGATTTTTAACTCTTGGCTGGAGAGAGAAGGGGGAGAGTCAGGTGAGGTGGCCAGAGGGGCTAGCCGGGTCAGATAGCCTGTGAAGACTTGGCTGGCACTCTGAGCTGGGCAGGCTATGGTCAGGGCTCGTCCTGGCTATGTAGGTGGGAGGACCAGGGTAGGAGCAGAGATGACTCATGTGGCTGGAGGCTGGATCAAGGTACTTTTGAAAGGAGAGGGAACTGAGAGAGGGAGAAGGGGTCCTGTGCTCAAGAACTAGAGATTTGCAGGGAAGGCCAGACTGAAGTGAACTGGATTCAGATAGGACAGAGCACGTGGTGAGAGGGCACAACAATTGCCATGGTTTTTGGTGTGTTCTCTGCGCTGGGCCCTACTGCGTGCACTTCTATGCAATAATTCACCAACCCTGCTGCAGTACTGAGCCACCTGGGGCGAGTGCTGGGGAGAAGGGACATCAGTAAGGACTGGAATGGACAGCAGGTGTGCTGGGAGAGTAGCAGGAGGGGTCCCTGGGAGTATGGCCTTGGGGATTATATATGGTTGGCTGCAACTGGCTTCTCCAGAAGCGCTTTGTTAAGTCCTTATTTCTCTTTTTCTCTTTCCTCCCTTTGTTTATCCATCTCTCTGTTTTGAAAACATTTCTTAAATGAGAAGGACAATATACTTAGAGAAAAATACAAAAACATAAACGTGAAGCTCAGAGAATGATCTCAAAGGAAAATTGGTTAACAACCCCACATGCTGGAAGTTGCTGTACCCAGGAAGCCCTGTGCTTTTCCCTCTTCCCTCCCACACCGTGTTTCCCATTTGGAGCATTGTGTAGGAAAACTGAGCTCTCTTGTTGGTTTTCATTTGGCTTGTTGTTCAGGAGGTTCACCATGCGGTGCATGTTGCCATGTTTCATTTTTGTTGCCATGTTGAAACATGTTGAAAAGGTTTCTCAGCACATTGTTATTTGCGGCCCAACAGCTCTGTGTTATGGGGCTGTCCTATGCATTGTAGGGTGTTCAGCGGGATGCTCTGCCCATTTGGTGCTAGTAGCACTTTCCTGTTTGTGAGGGATAAAAATGTCCCCGGAGCAGCAAATCCTTCTCCTTGGGAGAGAGCCACTGCTCTGTTGTGTTCCATGTTATGAACCAACCAGTTCACTTACCAGTTTATGTGGATGCAGTTTGGATTGTTTCTAGGCTTTGACTTTTACAAATAACGTTGCTCCACATGTTTCTGTACCTTCTTTTGATAAACGTGCATACTTGCCCGTTGGGCCTATTTTCAAGAAGGGACATTTTGGATCTGTGGGATTGCATGTGTTCCACCATAGCAGCTTGTGCTAGGCCATTTTCCAGAGTGGTTGTATAAAGTGTAAAATTTATCAACAGCAGAGGAGCATTCCTGTTGCTTGTCATTCTCACAAACACCTGGTGCTGTCAGCTTTCTTCACCTAAGCCAGTCTCATGTGGTGGAGCATCATCTTATTGTGGTTTTGATTTGCATTCTTTGATGAGGTCGGAAGTTGAGCACCTTTCCTTGTGTTTACTGGCCATTTGGATGTCTTCTTTTGTCAAGTCGTTTAAACCTCTTGCCTGTTTTTGTTAGATTGTCCAAATTTTATATTCTGGATACAGGATCTTTTTTGATTCTGTTTCACTCTCCTGCGTGCATGGTTTTGTGCTGTATGGCGTTTGCCCCCTGTGGTCTGTCTTCCTCAAATGCTGTCACGCAGCTGGCTGTGCTGTCCTTGTGGTGATGTCACCTGTGACTGCGTTTGTCTCTGACTTCAGTGGCTTATCTTCTTTTACCCTTTGGGGAGTCCATGCAGCTCCTACATCTGTGACCTCAGGAGTTTCTTTCTCTCCTGGCAGCCCAGCCTCAGCTTCCAGCAGTCTGTCACTCAGCGTGATCATTCAACTCTTCCTGTCAATCATGTCTCCAGGGCTTCTTTTCCTTGAAAGCATATCTCACTGTGACTCTCCAGATTTTAGGGTGGCATTTGATTTGGTGATGTCAGTTTTCTGATAGACCCAAGACAAGTCTTTGATATTCATGTGAGAATGGGAGTGATGCTTTGCAAGCTCTTTGCATTGTTGGAGCTGGAACTGCTAAGCTGAAATTGAAAAGAACAATACCTGTAGAGAGTGGGGAGAGCGCTGAGGGCAAAGGCCCTGGCAGTGGGGACCACGAGGAGGATGGCCAGGAGTCAGAGCAGCTGGGCAAGCAGTGGGGCTCGTTGGCAGGGCTTCGTCAGTCAGGTGGAGAGCTTGGGGTTTTATCCTGAGTGCAGGAAGACGCTAGAGAGCAGGGAGGGACTGCTCAGATTTCTGTTTAAAGAGTCTCATTCTGAGGAGGAGCACAAGTTCAAGGCCAGCCTGGACAATTTAGCAAGATCCTGCCTCAAAAAAAAAAAAAAGAGATGGGGATGTGGCTCAGTGATAGAGAGCCCCTGGGTTCAGTCCCCAATAGCGCACACACACCCACGCACGCACGCACGCACGCACGCACGCACGCACACCGTCTCATTCTGGCTGCAGTGGGGCAGGTGGTAGGGCTGGAGGGAGGCAAGAATGGAAGTATTAAATAGGTGACGAGAGGGCCACTGCAGCTGTCGGGGTGGGGCCAAGAACTCAGCCTGGGTGGTCGGTGTGGCTTTAGGTGTGCTTGGAGGTAGAGGTGACAAGACTTGTGGCAGTATGAGATAGGAGAGGAGAGGGGCAGTCAACACACTTCTGTCTGTGGGTGGCCCCGTGCTGTCCACTGAGACAGGGGTGATGAAGGGTAGGAGCAGGTGGGGAGCAGCATGGAAACTCTTGAGTTGACCTTGTGAAACCAAGATGGCAGCTGACTTCCAGGGGGGGCTGTCCAAGCTGGCTCTTGCAGATACGAGATCTGGAATTCCAGGGAGAGAGACGGGCTGGAGAGAGTTGAGTCGCTGGCAGATGCATATGGGGTTTGAAGCCATTCAGTGAGTGAGGTCACCTGTGGAGAGGAGGTGGAGCAGGATGCCCAGCAACAGCTGACAGCTCCTTTTAGAATGTTTTGGAAAGGAAAGCAAAACTCGGCAGTGACTAGAAGCCAATTTGAGGTCAGGGAGGATGATTTGTTTACCTCTCTTATTTTTTGAAGTTTGGAAGCACAAGGCTCATGATGCTGTGCCAAATCATCTTCTTAGGTGCCTGCAAAACCTGTGCATAGCCTCCCAGGAGGTGGCCCAGCATCCACAGGTGCCTCCCAAATGGCCAGCGAGGCCAGAGGAGGAGGCCCGCCGTGTGTGTCCCGAGGGCTTCACACTGTCTGGAAGCCCTGGCAGGAACAAGTTTGATTTCCTTTTCTCTTTTTTTTTTATGGTACTGGGGATTGAACCCAGGGACATTCTACCTCTGAATTACACCCCCAGTCCTATTTTGTTTTTTGTTTTGAAACAGGGTCTTGCTAGGATGCTGAGAGTCTCACTACTTGCTGAGGCTGGCCGCAAACCTGGGATCCTCCTGTCTCAGCCTCCCAAGTACTGAGATTACAGGCACACACAGCCACACCCGGTTAACAAGTTTGATTTCATTTGAAACACGTTGGCTGTATCCCAGAAAGTTTCATCAACGAATGAGAAGGAAGATCTGTTAGATTTTTAACTGTTAAGTATTTTAAATTATTACCAGCACGTGTGGACAGAACCATATTAAAATGGTTGTCAAGAACTTTTATTACAAATTTATTGTATGTTCTCAATTAGGGATTGTGTGGAGTCATTTGGAATATAAAACCTAATATATAGTATACACTCACAGAAATAAGTTTCTCACTAAATTTGATAATGTTTTATTTGAAAGCTTTGTATACATTCATTATTTAATACTTTGAATTTTGTTTTATTTTAATTATATAAAGTCAGGTTCCATGTAGCCCCAGATCACTGCTTGTTGCTCTGTCTGTGCTCCTGGGGAATGGGAAAAGGCTTGGGACGCGTTTCCCCAGCCGTGGGCTTCCTGAGGGTGTTTTACTCTCAGCATTGCCTGTGACTGGAGCAGAGGAAGCGCCTTCACCTCAGCCTTCCTCCCCGGCCAGTCAGTGTTGGGAGTAGAGTCACACTCAGGCTTTACATTACTATGACTGCTGCTGTTCACAGCTGAGCCATAAACAGTTTCCTTTCCCTCCAGTTTTTTGTTTCTCTCAGTTAATAATTTTCTCGTTTTGTCTATTTTTATTATCCATTGAACGGTAATTACCCCACGAGTGGTCCAGATCTCCCCTCAGGATGTTTGTCTACACCGAGCGCCTTGATAGCGTTGCATTCCTGAGCACAGCGCCCCTGCGGCCCCGCCCCGCCCCGCCGCTGTGCGCTGTGCTGTCTCTGCTGGAGGACCTCCTTCTTGGTCCTCGCTCTGTGGCTCTGTGGCATGCCTCCTGTTCTGCTGCTTGGTTGAGCGCGTTCTGGAGAGTGAGTGGAGGTGACCTTGTGAGGCATTTGGGTCTGGGACGCCTTTGTTTCACTATCACCTGTGCTGGGGCCGTTTGGCTGAATTTACGTCTATTTTCTGGATTTTGAAGACACCATTCCATTATTTTCTACTGTCCAGTGCTGTTGAGTCTTGATTCCAGATTCTTTGTATGTGATCTGGTTTTACAATCTGGTAGAGATGTCTCTGTTTCACTTTCTGAACTGAAATTTCACAATTTTGTGCCTGAGTGTTATGACATTTATCTTGTATGAATCTGGCTGGAAGTTGAAAGGGCCCTTTCAATTTGGAAACATGTGCCTTTTGATTCTGGGAGTGATTTTTTAATTATTTTGAGGTATCAAACTACTGAATAGTGACTTCCTTGTCTTTGCTGCCTCGTTCTCTCCTCTGGATGTGGACTCCTTGTTCTGGTCTTCTCTTTGTCCTGTTTTCCATCTCTCTTGTAGCACTACTTTCAAGAGATTTCTTCAATTCTATTTTCTATTCTTTTGTGTGTGTGTGTGTGTGTGTGTGTGTGTGTGTGTATTGAACCCAGGGGCATTCTACCTACAAGCTACACTGCCAGCTCTTTTTATGTTTTATTTTGAAAAAGGGTCTCACGGCTGGGCGTGGTGGCGCACGCTTGTAATCCTAGTACTTGGGAGGCGGAGACCGGAAGATCCGGGTTCGCGGCTAGCCTCAGCTCTCTCTCTCTCTCTCTCTCTCTCTCTCTCTCCCTGTCTCGCTCTCTCACTCTCTCTACCTAGTGAGGCCCTCCGCAACTTCGTGAGACCCGGTTTCAAAATAAAGCATAAAAAAATAGGGCCGGGGGTGTAGCGCGGAGGTAGAACGCCCCTGGGTTCTATCCCCGGTACCGCAGCAAAAAAAAAAAAAAAAAAAAAGGGTCTCACTAGGTTGCTGAGAGTCTCACTACGTTGCTGAGGCTGGCCTTGAACCTATGACCCTCCTGTCTCAGCCTCACAAGTACTGGGATTATAGGTGTGTACCACTATGCCTGGCTCCATTCTTCTATTGAAGTCTTCATCTCTACTATCATGCTTTAATTTCTAAGACTGCTGGGTTTTTTGGGAATGTCTTTAAAAACAGCATTCCATTCTTGCTTAATGGTGGTAGAGTGAGCCTCTTATCTCCTTGAGGAGGAGATCAGTAATGGTTTTTTAAGAGAGTTTTCTGAGCCGGGCGTGGTGGCGCACGCTTGTAATCCCAGTACTTGGGAGGCTGAGACAGGAGGATCCGGGTTCGCAGCCAGCCTCAGCTACTTAGTGAGGCCCTCTGCAACTTAGTGAGACCCTGTTTCAAAATAAAGAATAAAAAATAGGGCTGGGGGTGTAGCCTGGAGGTAGAATGCCCCTGGGTTCAATCCCCAGTACT
>PVJS01044767.1:0-16518 GCA_004027185.1 Glis glis
CAGATGCGCTTTCCTCGGAACGAGTCGCACACACTCTACGTGGCTTCTCCCTCTTTATCTAAGTCCGCACCTATCAGAATCCTGCTGCCTACATTCAGGGCAGGGCTTTCTCTTTAATCTGCTGTTACACACCCAAAATCACATAATCTTGGGTGTGTCATGATCAGGTCAAGTTGACAACTTAGATTAACTATCACAGCGGCCATCCTCAGCTCTCTCTCTCTCTCTCTCTCTCTCTCCCTGTTTCTGTCTCTCTCTGTCTCTCTCTCTCCCTCTCTCTCTCTCTCTCTACTTAGTGAGGCCCTCCGCAACTTCATGAGACACAGTTTCAAAATAAAGGATAAAAAATAGGGCCGGGGGAGGGGGGGTAGCGCGGAGGTAGAACACCCCTGGGTTCAATCCCCGGTGCCGCAAAAAAAAAAAAAGAAAATCTTTTCTACTATTTTTCTGCTTCTTTATCATTTGGTTATACTTTCTGAAGTATGTTTCCTCAACTCTATCTCCCAATATGCTGTTAAAATTTTCATTTATGCAATCTTGTTTTTAAGCTCTCAGAGCTCGTTCTGCTCTCTGAATATTTCTTTTTTGTGTCATCCTGTCCTTGTTTTGCGGGTGCAATATGACCATTTATTCTCAGAGGAGATTACTTGCAGCTTTACCTATTTAAGGTTTTTCTTTTTTCGGTTACTTGCATTGTCTCTGCTTCCCTTGTATTCTTACTGTTCCAACTATTTCTGTTGACTGAAACGTTCAAATTGGAAGCTCTTATCAAATGACTGTATCTGTGGTCACCATTCACACTGTAAGAGCTAGGCAATAAGAAGTTCACTAGATGTTCTGTGTCCTTGAGACGATTTGGCTGGGTTATTGATTGAGGAATCCCTAAATGTCAATATCTGTAGGGATTTCCTACCCTCTACTCTCATGCCTCAGTGGTATGAACCTGGCCATGGGCCTGTTCTCTAAGCCAAGTTGGGAAAGGAAGCTGAAGGCCTCTCTATACACTCTGTAGACTTTTACTTAGTCGCTTGGTGGAGTCTTTTCTACTATAGATGTTGTTCTACCCCACAAATAAGCCAGTACCCAGCTGGTAAATGGAAAAAATATGTCAGTATAATGCAGAAGCCATGCATATGCTATATGCACAGGAAAATAGAATGTGGAACAAAAGTGCAACCTTCATCAGAAAAAGAAAAACTTTTCAATTCAGTCACTGCACTGGCAACGGGCACAATTGTGTCCATATTTTGAAAACTGAAAACAAGACCTACACTTGGGCTTCTACCTGAAGCGGCTACACCCCAGACCTCTGTGGCTTTTGACTCCAAGCAGGTTGTCCTGTCTCTGTGATGCCTTAAGGGAAGTCACACTGACACAGAAGGCCACATCTATCTGCATTGCCCATTCCTACCATCCCTGCTCTAATATAAGTGTCACCAACATTCTCACTCGGTGTTTTTCTCTGACATCACCAGCCATAACAGGCCCCAGCCCTGCCTGGTTAGTCCCAGTTAATTCCCTGAGTATCAGTTACAGTCTTTGTTAGTGCTGTGCATAGGTTTGAATGATGCAAGTTTGAAAACTGTGAACTTTTTTTGTGAATCCCATCCTCTTTTCTTATGGTTGCTTCTAAAAGCGGGCACAACTCTTCCTCTCCCTGTATCCACATCTCTTTGCAATGTGACTTTGCAGCTCTGTCCATCAAGAGGTAGAATCTGTCCCTCTGCCACCCCTGAATCTGAGCTGGCTGGGTGACTTGCTTTGCCCAGCTGGATGCATAGAAGAGACATGTGTCAGTGCCAAGCCTACCCAGCCACACGGTGAAAGCCCAGGCTTAGTCTGCTGCTCCATGTTGTGATCTGTCAGCCAGCCCAGACTTCCCAGCTGAAGCCCCGGAGATACGGAGCAAGGGGGTGGGAGGGGGATGTATCTTTGACTTACTTGTTTTTACCCATGTCTTTAGCTTATTTTCCTGTTTCTGATCCCACTGTGCCCCCACCTTTAGAACTACCTGGGATCCCCATCCCCAATCCTTTCTGCGAATCCGCAGGAAGATCACCTTTGCTTCCGGGCCTCTCCACTACCAGCCAACGTTCAGTTTCCTCAAGTCAGCCTAGTTAGCACTTGTTCACTTCTTTCCTGCTTTAAAAATGTTGTAGCTGTGATGTCCTCTTCTGCTTTCTTTGTACTTGCTTTTAATGCCTTTTTATTTCCATGCTGCAAAGTTTAGTGGCATTTGGAAAGAACATGTAGATAAACAGATGCTTTAAACCTGCCAGAAGTAATGAGGAGTCTCCTCACTTCATTTCATAGATGAAGAAATAGAAGACTACAGAATCTAAATGGCTTGCCCGAAGCTACCTGGATGGTTAGTGAAAAATCTGGAAACATCCAGAGCCCTGGGAACAATCCGATGTTCTTTCCTCTATTCCATACCACCTCCACGACTATGTCGGGAAGCCCACGTGATGGGACCAAATCGTACCCTGGTTGATATCATCGTAGGTTGCTTCTGTGCAACAGATAAGACTGCAGCACCATTGCCTAGTCTGGTCTTGACAAATAATGTGATAAGTTAATTTAATAAGCATGCTAAAGTGTACAGTAAAAGCATATTATATTTCTCTAATGTCTGAACCATCATCCACATAGAATAGCAAATTTCATAAACTCTCAGACACAAAATTAGAAACTATTCAATCAGTATTTAAAATTCTAACTCCAAAAACAAATCCCTGTGCCCCAAGCTGTGCAATGACCTTGCTGGACAGGTAAATGGCTCTTGAGCCAGGAAGAAATGGCTGGAACTAGGCACATCAAACAATACCAACAACCTTTTCCTGATGTCTGATGACTCACCGATCAGTTACAGATATCTAGTTTCTGTCAATAATCATCACTGATCATGCAGAAAAGCTTAGTCCAGATATTGGGGTCACTTATGTGAAACCTGCACAGGCTGCTTATTGGTGCATTATGTTTACACATAATATTGGGGTTTACTGTTTCATAGTTGTACCTGTATATACATAATTTGGTCAATTTCATTCCCCTGTACCTCCCCTCTCTCCTCCCCATGGACTGCCTCCTTGATGGTCTCCTTTCTATTTTCATGAGTCCCCAGTCCTTTTCTAGAGATTATGCTCAGCTCCACCACACAACTCCAGTGGGGAGAGTTGGAGGAGCAAACAGAATATTCTACACCTCTGAACCTGGGACTAAGAAATCACTGCGTCTAGATAAGTGACAGACATCTCTTATCTTTCTTCTTCACAGTCACCTGTATATATCAATGAATCCCGAGAAACAGTTTAGCTTCCATCTCTGTGCAGAAGTAGCCAACTCTGACACAATAGTATGAACAACCTTGCCTGGATTGTAGAATTCAAACCACTCAGGTGAACTACCGGAGCTGCAGGGTCTTTCACCAATGGTCCACCTCCCTGTAGTCAACCCAGACTTTCCTTTTCTTAGTGCTAATCATAGATTCTGACCCATACAGAGGGTCTGTTAGACCCCCATTAGGACTCTTGCCAGGAGTGCTCAGCTCATGGCTCCACCTCTTCACAGTGAGAAGGCTCAGTTGGCCAGAGCTGCCCTGAGCCGGCCCCTGGAGGGTAATGGGAGTGCTGTAGTTGTTGCTAATATTTACTGAACTCTTGCTCCTACGATGCACTCTGCTAGACACTTTATAGGCGTCATCTCATGTCAAATCCAACACAATTTTATGAGGCAGATACAGTTATTATCTTCCATATGGAGGCGGAAACTGAGACTTTGGGAAGTTCTGAAATGGCCCAGTTTACAAACCTAGGAAGTGTGGGGCAATATGGAGGTAGAAACTGAGATTTTGGGAAGTTCTGAAATGGCCCAGTTTACAAACCTAGCAAGTATGGGGCAAACCTAGTTGTGCCAGATTCAAAAGTTATGTTCTTAACCACTATGTGTTCGTAGTTACAGTAGGCTCAAACCAAGGCAGAGAAGTATAGTTCTGAGGCAACAAATTTGGAATCCAGGAAATTCTAACATGCATGATAGAAGAATTTGATGACAGTGGTCCTCAGAGGGCCTTGGGATTGGAAGAGGTATTTGGCAAAGTATCAAGTGGAACTTTGCTAACTGTAAGGGAACCAAGGCCTGAGCTAAGGCAAAATAAATTGGGGGAAGAGGAGCAAAGGTTACAAGAAACATCTCAAAAATACTCAATAGAATTCCATGTTCTGAAAAGTGAATTAAATGGCTGAGTCGACAATGACCCCCAAATTAGAAAACAGTGATTTTGAAAATGTTGAGATCACTTATATTGTTGAGATCACAGAGGACTTAGGGGAAGCTAAAGAATTTGGTTCTGAATATGTTAAGTTAGAAGTTAAACCCATAGCATATTGGAATATTAGCATAGCCTAATCAATAAACTATTTCAAAATAAATATTGGAGGTACAAGTCAATAGTTAATTATTAAACAACTAGAGCTGCATAACTGATATAAGCAATATTGGAAATAAAATGTGAGGGTGATACAGTGAGGGAGACAACCATGTACATAAATAACACAAGACAGAAAGAGAAAATAACTATAATAAGAGATAGAAGCTAAGCACTATGTGACTTCAAAGACACAAGAGATTCTTTCCTCCTAGGGAAACTGAAGAAGGCTTTATGGGGCAACTGGTGAGCATCTGAGATGGGCTTTCAATAATGGATTAAACATCAAAGGATAGAGATGGTGGGAGGGACATTCCCAGTGGAGTGAGCAATGGCAGCAACTCCAAGGAACAGGCTGTCTAGGAATGCAATTAGTCCAGGAGGCTGGAGAATAAGGTACGTGGACGGGGGAGGAGAAGGGATAGTAAAACACCAGGCAGGGGAAGTAGGTTGGAGCCAGATAATAGAGGGCCTTACAGCTTATACTAAAGAGTTTAGACTTTGTCCTATACCTAATTTGAAGTCATCCAAAGCTTTCAAGTAGGGAGTGACATGTTCCTATGTGAGTCATATTCTAATCTTCTAATTCCATGTATAAATATATGATCTTCGTAGAATAAATGAAATCATGTTTTATATCTCTCTGCAGTCCCTCTACTTTATTTGGTAATCTTGTCCTTGCATTAATATTCCTAAAATCTTTTTCATTTTTTATGTTCCATGCAGTATTTCCAATTAACCTTGTACCTAACTTGAAGCTCTTTTTTCTCCTTTCCTCTCTGCTTAGAACCGAAAATATTATCAATGTCAACCAGAGTTGTCAACAAAAGAATTCTTCCTCTTTTAATTCTAAAGTCTATTTCAGATACTCCACTAGTTTGACCCAGATCCCATTTGCAGCTGGATATAACAAAAGGAAAACTTGCTCCGAATGCTTTAACCAAGGCTTTTCTTTGGCAGGTACTTACACCATGTTTGAGTGTTCTTCAAAGAACTCAGTTTCACAGTGAAGGGAGCTGAGGAAGTGAATGTGCATCCGATTCACTCCTAAAGATAGTTCTCTTGCTTAAAAGAAAAACAAAGTCCTGGAATGTGAGAGTATCATTTAGAAACCTGTTCCAGTCTCTTTTCAATCCATTTAACCAGAAACAGGAGAAAAACAGAGTCGTGAGCTCTAAGCTTTTTCACCAGAGTGGCAACAGAAATAGTTCACCAGAAAATAGTCATGTTTTGTTATATTCGTAATAATTTTACTCTAATTGTTAATTAAATTTCTCCCTTTTGTATCATAAATCCATCACACCATATCACATCTTCAATAAAACAAAGAAGAATAGAACCTCCTTTTCTGCCCTGCCATCTTTTGAATTGCATTCCTCTTTAATTCCTAAAAACTAGGTGTCACATTTGGACATTTGTCATGTAATTAAAGAAATTCGGCCACATAGTATTTTATACTCTTGTAGATAACAAGCCATCTCCAAATCAAGAAAGGACCATAGAGCACTGTGTCCCCACCCCTCCCTCTAAAGCACAGCACCCTTTAGTTTCTCAGAACACTTTCAACTCATAAACCTGCAAGGATCATGAATGAAATGTACTGGAAACAAGGCTCTAGGGAGGCAAGGGTCAAGGGTCAATGGAGAACACTCACTCCTTTAATGTGGGTAGCTGCCATTCTGCTCTGGTTTGAGAGTTGGGGCCCTAGCGTTGTTGAATTTTCTGGTTTTGTTTCTGTTGTTGTTTTCAAATGAAGAGGGAATTCAGAAATCTGCTTATTTTACCAACTCAAAACTAAAACTTCAAAAGTGTATGCCAAGTGCTGTGTGCATGTGTATCACTATCACTCTGAACTACATTATGATGTGAGACTACAATGCACCAATAAAATTACATAAAATAAAAAATAAAGTAATTTTTAAAGAAGTATATGTAGAATACTGTGTGGACCAAAGAAATCAAGGCATGCCGGGGGCCTCCGTCTGCATGCTCTGCACTGAGCCATGATCTGGCCCATTTGAAGACCCAGACTCTGTACTAATACTATCTTACCTGCGGCGTTTTAGTGTCATTTTTCCTGGACTTGGTGCCATGCTAACTGAAGGAAGGGAAACCACCATAAGCAGGTTATAAGTCCCAATATTCTACTATCCTTGCTTTCACCTAGGTTTCCTACTTTTTAAGTTCTGTCCCCTTCTTTCCTGAACCCCACCACACAGGGCCTCCTGTCCACTCATCCTTTCTCTGTCAACAGATTATGTGCGGCCTTAATGTCAGCAAATGAACTATGAAAACCCTCAGGAGGCCTTAGGAGTTCTAAATGCCTGAAATAATTTCCTCCCTGAGTCTCCTCAGATCCTCAGAAAGGCTGCTTCTCTTAGCTTAGAGGGAAAAAAAATACATTGAGTCATATCCTATCAATCAATAAGTTTTCCCCTGCAAGTGAATTAGGCAGCTTCTGAAATTGAGTTAGCCTTTTCATCCTATATCATCCACCTTCAAGGTCCTTTACCAGAGGCAGCACATGGGCTTCGTTATGTAGAGAGCAGGCTCCTTGGACAGCAGAGACTAGGCATGTTCCCGTGTTTGATAGTCCACAGCCCTATTTCACCAGTTACAACCAGGCATGGGTTTCTGTATGATCTTCATGAAAATGTGCAAGAAATCACATGTGACAATTGGTCACAAAGCCAGGCTCACCAGAATGAAAATTGCATACCGACCACAACTCAATAGCCACATAACATTTTTCAGTTTTTTGGTGTGCATTTTTATGGAAAGCTGGCTTGATGAAATTAGCCTTTAAAGGCCTGTGATCGCTGGCCCCCATCTGTGTTAGGTCACAGTCCCATTCACAGCTCTTTCCTCTCCAGCCCTTGCAGGTCCTGGGTCACTCACACCACGTGAATTATCTCCTCTCCCAAGTGAATTGTCCCTGACTCCAACCCACACTCTTTAAGGTGGTCTGATCATTGGAATCTGTAGTTTGACCCAATTTCCTGGCTTTCAAGTTTCGCCAGCTTTGCCTCTGTGGTCTGTTGGTTGCTGTTCATCGTGGTAGTCTTCTTCTCTTGAACTGCTTCAGAGGCCATCAGATTTACTCAGTCACCCCAGGCTCACCCCACTTCCTAAACCAGAACCTCTGCTCCACTTTCTACTAGTCACATCCTGGCATTACCATGGTCGAATCTGGATGTTTAAAGACAGCGTCATTTGGGATCTGAAAACTGACACCTGGCAGGCTCCGCTTCCCATATGGCTGGGATCCAAAGGATGTATTTGTCTTCTGGATTTAGCTTCTGCTTTCTAATGGTCCATTGCCTATCCTACTATTTCCTCTAGAACTCACTCTAGTACTATTTTATTTTAGATAGTAATAGATTTCCCTCTTTTCTTATAAATATCTTTCTAAGACCAGGCATTAACTCATTATGTCTTTCTCATTTTGGAAGTATATATCCTGATGTTAATATTAATAACATGGAAAAAAAACAGTTCTCTCAAATGCTACAGTTCTGCTACAGTTCTCTCAAATTTTATTCAATTGTCTTCTTTTGTCTTAAAGATTCAGCCTGATTGCACTCTGAAATGGCATGTTGACACTTTTAGATGTTTTCCAGCAATGAATACAGAGACTTCACGGGGATGTTCCTCATTTACTGCCTCTCTCACTGGGGGCCAGCAGATGCACTGTATCCTTTCTTTTAGCCCATCAATGGGCAGATCTTGGGCTCTGGGATTGGTGGGCTTGGGTTCGAATCCTGATGTCACCACTATTGTGTATAGAGTAGGCCGGTTTACTCTTTAAGCTTCAGTTTACTCCTTCTAAAATGGGAGTCATGATTCCACATATCTCAAAAAAAGGTTGCAGGTAAAACATTTTAGCACAGAGACCAGCACACATAAAGTAATCAACTACTCTCTGGATTGTTCTCCCTGCATCCTCCAGGATCAGAACTCAACTCAGAGTTTATCTGAGTCTCAGGTATGATTACAATACACCAATAAAAAAGAAAAAAAAGCAGGGTCTGATGGAAGGAAACTCTCCAAGATATTAACACAGTGGAAGAGGTAGACACATGTGCAAAGCCAACCAAGAACGAAAGAAGAGAGTGTAGGACACAGAAGGCATGAAATGAGGATCAAAGAGGGAGGTAATGACCTCAATGTTCTAAATTGCTGGTGGCAGAAAGGACCTCATTAAAATTCCCAGTCTCATCAGTCTAAAGAGATGAGAGACCAGACAGGAGGTAATCACTAAGATGCGACCTCCAAGGGCCCACTGACGAGAGGCCCCTAGTCAGATCTCATGTAACCTGGAGGGAACGTGACATACAATCCTGGAATTCCTGTCCCTTCCCTTGTTCTCATCCTCTAAACCCTTGCTGAGCCTTGGGTAGAGACCTAGTTCCAAATACACACTTGATTCTCTGATTCCATCCAAGTAGGTGGTGCCTAGGCTGGCAATGCTGCACCCTAGGCCACTGGCAGCCTCCTGTCCATACTCTGAGACTCAGCCCAGGCATCATCTTCCTTGGGCCTCTCTTTTCTCTTGCCCTGACTTCAGGGTCAGGGGCCCCTCGCTGCATCTGCATGTCTCCCTGAGTTCCTTCTCTTTATTTGCCATGATATACTTCTATTATCTGGGTATCTCAGAGTGACATTCAAAATCTTTGACAACTGGTGGACAATGGCATAAACACAAGCCAGCTTCTCCATACTGGTGTTGAACAGCCACCTGCTAGCTGTTCAAAAGTAATTCTCTGGGCAGTGCCCCAATAAATCCAGGACGTAAATCTGCACTTGGTACCATATAAGATCCTCCACTGACATTTCCACTGACCTGGCTTTGTTTTATACCCTAAACTGGAACATTTATAAATGAGGATCTGTGCCAAATACAATGTGTACTTTATTTTCAGTTCTGTAGGATGTACATGTAGTTTGTTGGAGTTTTTAAAAATAGACATTCCCGGAGAAGCACCATCCTATAGCAATAAAATATCATTTTAATCAAAAGCTTGGTTGTGCTACATAAAAAGGAAGTTCATACAACCATTGAGGTTAAAGGGTCAGTTCTTTTAAAGGAGGGATTTTTCAGTGATAGAAAAGATTAAGAGAAAGGGTAGTCCTGGTGGGACCCAAAGCAAAACCCTGGATATTGTGAAACATATTCTTCCATGACTGGTTTTCAACATGAAGGTTTTGAAGTCACATTATAGAACTGGATAAACCCAGAGAAATAATTCTGTATCAGGCTGCAGACAAAGAAGAGGGCTGGACACTCACAGCATGGTGTTACCATGACTCTCTAAGAGGCTGCTGGGCAAGGACACAGGCTGTTTCTCCTCGCTCTGAACTACAGAGACTATTTCTGCTCAGTAATGAGGGTCTGCTTCTACCCCCTACAAAGTGAGTTGTGTTGGATGAATGACTGAATGAATGAATGAACCAAAAGAAATGTGACTTTGGAGAACTGAACTGTGGATATGAAATATCACTTTGCTTTAGAAGAACTGACAGAAATTATATCCTAGTTAACTTTACACATGTGGAAATAGAAGTAATGAGCTTACTTAATTATTACTTCTATGAAACACATTCAGTAATGTCCTACATTTTATCATGGTACACATCTTACCAGGTTGTCTATATTCCCATATTAAGCATAAAATCCAAACACACTATTGCTATGAAATTATCAGTGTATAGTTCATCTTAAAATGGGAAGCAAGTAATACTCTTCCAATTATGTAGTTTTTAATAACTACAGAGATGTTTGATATATTACAGTATTTACATCGTGAAGATTAAAAATGTCTTATGAGTTGAAATACATAATTTTCAAACTGGTTTAATTTTATTCATTCCTGTGCAACTCAAGAGTTATTGTAATAAATAAAATTTTTATAATTTTGCATTTCAATTAAAAAATCATGCAAGAAAGTTGGCATTCAGACTCTGTGCAGTCAATGTGGACCCAACAAACCTAGTTCTATGAGCAATGTCTAGATATAGTATGTGCTTAATAAAAATTGGTTATTAGAAATGTAAAAACCAGCCGGGCATGGTGGCATATGCTTATAATCCCAGTACTTGGGAGACAGAGACCGGAGGATCCGGGTTCATGGCCAGCCTGAGCTACTTAGTGAGGCCCTCCACAACTTTGTGAGACCCAGTTTCAAAATAAAGGATAAAAAATAGGACCGGGGGTGTAGCTCGGAGGTAGACCACCCCTGGGCTCAATCCCCGGTACCGCAAAAAAAAAAAAAGAAAAATATAATAAGAAATGTAGGAAACCTACAGTGGCTTACTTTATTTATACCCTACTGCTTTTACTTGATCTCTAATGGATTAGAAATCTATTATTTTTCCACATTTTACATGGTGCAAATATATTTGTAATTACAGCTGTCCGGCCGCCCTTGGCTGCTTGTTATTTTCATTCATTAAAACAGTTTCCATGTTGGGTGTGGTGGCACACGCCTATAATCCCAATACTTGGGAGGCTGAGACAGGAGGATCACAGATTCAAGGATAGCCTCAGCAAATAGTGAGACTCTCATCAACCTAGCGAGACCCTGTTTCCAAACAAAAAATAAAACAGGGATAGAATGCCTCTGGGTTCTATCCCCAGTACCCCCCCCACACACACACAAAAAAAAAAAAACAGTTTCCATAATGATGACATTCTGTGGGCTTGGGAATCGAATGGGCAGGAAAATCCTGAAAAAGTGAAGATTGCAGAGTTAAAGCCTTCATACCTTCGTAAGAACAGTGTATTAAGATTGAAAAGTTAAAGCTAGTGTGGAGAAAATGGACCCAGAGGGCAAACTAAGGAGGGCATGGTCCTCTGCCAGTGTCACCCATGCCCACCACTAGCGCTCTTTCGTCGTGCTTTGATAGCTTCTATTGCATCACCTAGTTGTCTAGAGACCTCGCCAAGCAGGCTTGCAGCCCTGTGTGGGTTGCCTAATTACAGTAACCTGAGATTTGGCCACTTGGTAGCCTATTTTCTCCTTATGAAGGAAGGACTACTAATGACTTCTGTAGTCATCATCATTAATACCTGAAAGGTGACACCACCCAGAAATGCTGGGAATCAGTGGGGTAGGATGTGGGCGGGTCGCTGTCTTCCTTTAAATACCTGTGAGCACAGTGCCAACTCCCTTCTCTGAAGGCAGTTCTGGAGTGTTTTAGGCCTGTCCCTCTGCTCTCTTGCACACAGTAATCTAGTATTTACCCTGTATTGAACTTTTGTTCACCCATCTGGAAGATTCCAGCCAGCACCATGGTTGATGACGACTTGTCTGCCTTGGTAGTGGATAATGGGTCAGGGATGTGCAAGGCGGGCTTTGGGGGTGATGATGCCCCTCGGGCTGTATTTCCCTCCATGGTAGGGCGTCCTCGACACCAGGGGGTTATGGTGGGCATGGGCCAGAAGGACTGCTATGTAGGTGATGAGGCCCAGAGCAAGAGAGGCATCCTGACCCTGAAGTATCCCATTGAGCATGGCGTGGTCACCAACTGGGACGATATGGAGAAGATCTGGTACCACACTTTCTACAACGAGCTCCGCGTGGCACCAGATGAGCATCCCATCCTGCTCACCGAGGCGCCCCTCAACCCCAAGATCAACCGGGAAAAGATGACTCAGATCATGTTTGAGGCTTTCAACACACCTGCCATGTACGTGGCTATCCAAGCCGTGCTGTCCCTCTACGCCTCGGGACGGACCACAGGTATTGTGATGGATTCTGGGGATGGGGTAACTCACACTGTGCCCATCTATGAGGGGTATGCCCTGCCCCACGCCATTCTACGCCTGGATCTGGCAGGCAGAGACCTGACTGATTACCTCATGAAGATACTGACAGAACGAGGCTATAACTTCACCACTACGGCCGAGCGGGAGATCGTGCGGGATGTCAAAGAGAAGCTGTGCTATGTAGCCCTGGACTTTGAACAGGAGATGGTCAATGCAGCTGTATCCTCTTCCCTTGAGAGGAGCTACGAGCTTCCTGATGGGCAGGTGATCACCATCGGAAATGAACGCTTCCGTTGTCCTGAAGCCATTTTCCAGCCTTGCTTTCTGGGCATTGAGTCCAGTGGGATCCATGAGACAACCTTCAACTCCATCATGAAGTGTGATGTGGATATCCGCAAGGATCTATATGCCAACACCGTGCTCTCTGGAGGCAGCACCATGTACCCAGGCATTGCGGACCGGATGCAGAAGGAAATTGTAGCCCTGGCACCCAGCACCATGAAAATCAAGATCATTTCTCCCCCAGAGCGGAAGTATTCCGTTTGGATTGGGGGCTCCATCCTGGCCAGCCTGTCCACATTCCAGCAGATGTGGATCAGTAAGCAAGAATACGACGAGGCTGGCCCTCCTATTGTTCACAGAAAATGTTTCTGAATGGGCTTCCATGTTAAGGAGTTTGCATTTTCCCTTTTTCTAGGTTATAGCGATGGTATGACTCTCATTCACTAGAATTAAGGTAAATAATCCGTTTTTCCTAATCTATAAGCCAGAAAACCCATTTCTCCATCCTAGCATCCTGGGCCCTTGCCTAGCTAGCCGCATCATGATCTCTATCAACTGAAGGAGAATTCTGGTACCATATTCTATTTTCTTCTCCTATAGGGCTCAGAGAAATATAGGCTTGTTTAAATGATAAATAAGCAGCAAAGAATAAAATCATGAGAAATGTCACTTCAGAATGGATAGCTAGAATTGCCAAGCTTTAAAACTTACTTCTTGTTGAAATGTTCAAGCAGGCTGTTCAAACCTGTACAAAATATGTGTGTATTTAGCAACCATGTTTTATTATTAGTTAGGTATTTTATTATGTTTACTTCTTTGTATAGATATAATGAATTATACAGGTCAGCAGTATCCATATACCCTATGCACCAGAGAAATAAAATGTTACATCTTAAAATGTATTCATGCATCTGGCTATGTGAACAGCTAGTATGAATTTCTTTACTACACAACAGTCACAATTTTAGTTCCATGTTTTAATTGTTTCCCTTATTAATTAAGCAAATAAAACAGCCATCATTCCATTAATGGTGTATATAAGTCAACTAAATTTTCAGCTTATGGTGGAGTTCTGCTGGTCAAATTTATTTTAATCTTATTTATTGAACCTCATCATACTTGTGAAACAGAAAACCTACAGGTAATGTCTAATTTTTTAAAAGGAGGTAACTTCCTATCAAATTAATGTCATTCCTCTACAGTTTCACAAGAATAATTTTATTTGTATTTTTTAGCACAATAACGTCTTGAACATTTTCTATCAGCCAGATTTTGTATATTTCTCTTATGCAAGGATTTCATATAGAGCTACAGCATCTTTGTAAGTACCAGTGTGGTTATTCCAAGTGTATTCTTGAAATGATTTTTAAAATAATTCTGCTTTATTGTCTCCAGTGATTAGCACTATTTCTTTATGCAACTGTGTCTGAGATACTAACATCTTGGAAAGGACCAGCATTTCTTCCTATAATGTCTAAAATGTTTTAATGAACCCAGTGGTGATTTAACAACCACTTTTAAGTCCTACCGTGTTTATTTCAATCTACAATGTGGTTTCTCATTATTCAGATATCAGAGTAATTTGTGTTCTTCGGTGGGGGAGTTCTGAAATTTTTAAATATTTATTTAGATGGGAGGAAAGGATCTCTTCTCTTTTCCTCTTAGTTGAGAAACTTCTACTCATGTTTTAACTCTCTAAACTGCAGTCTCTACGCATTTTATGTTGAAGATGAAACTTTTCAAATAATTTGATTATTCCTTAGTTCCTTATTGGCTAACAAAGTTTTAAAAAATGTATTTAATCAAAATTAATCTGCAAAGGCACTTTTTTGTGTGGTACTAGGGATTGAACCCAGGGGCATTCTACCTCCGGGCTACACCCCCAGCCCTATTTTTTATTCTTTATTTTGAAACAGGGTCTCACTAAGTTGCAGAGGGCCTCAGTAAATAGCTGGTGCTGTCTGCGAACCCGTATCCTCCAGTCTCAGCCTCCCAAGTACTGGGATTACAAGCATGCACTTTATTTTATAAGACTTGAAATCTCCTTTCATTAAGTTAAAATTGCTTCATACTTGGATTTCCTGTAATTTCCTCTCAATCCTTCCCAAAGAACTGGATAATTGTACAGAGAGGATTATTGTGTGACCTAATTGTCCATATGTTACAATTTTGTACCTAGTACATTTGACCATGTAAACATTAAAAGTTAAACTTAAAATAAATATATGGCTGGTCAGATAAAAGTATAAATTCCTCATAGTCTCAACTAAAAAGTTGAGGTTTAGTGGATAAACTGGTGATCAGGTAATTAGCAGGCAGAGATAATGGCAATGATAATAATATTTTGGATTTATATGGTACAACTCTTTTCATTTGCTGAGCATGTAGTTCTCACTAACATCCTGACCTACATTCAGAATTACCACAGAAAACAAGTCTCTCCACCCACAGAAAGTTTATGGGACAGGTAAAGTGAACTTCCAAGACACTGAACAATAGGACTCCACAGCACTAGATGAAAATATGAATCCTATCATGCAAACAGAAATTTAAACCTCAGATCTTTGGATATTCTATTCAGCAACATTAACTAATTAACAGATGAGTTTAATGAGGAAGCAGCCCATCTTACAAATTTACATTTCAGAATTAATGTCATATACTTAGGTAATACAGTTGCCAGGTTATTCACCAGGGGTTCACCAGCTTAACTCATCAACCAAATTACTTAGAAAACCCTATACAAATATAGATACCCTGGTCCTGGGCTCAGAAATTCTGATTCAGTAGGTCCAGGATGAGGATTAGGGATCCAAATGTATAGCCCATAAAAGGAATTATAGCTCTAAAGAACACAAAACCTAAAGCCCATTACAGACTCCAAGGATGGAGAAAGGAGTGTGGACATTCTCCTCCTCAGAAGGGAGAGCACAGAGGCAGCCTTCTCAGGTAAACGATTTTCACTCTCCCTAGAGGATACCCCCTGAGTAGCGATCAAAGGCTAGCTCTGTATCACAATCCCCCCCCAAATAGTTATTTCCCAGTCACAGGCAATATTTTTCTGAAAGAATATCTGATTCAAAACCAGTTCCTACAGTCTTCTTCCCTAGCATGTAGACGTGCTTATTTTTCAATAGTAAGTCAAAGCTGTCCTTGAATATAGGTTGGACTGTATTCTAGATACACAATTCAAAACTGTGTAATACAGAAGGGCTTAGATATGAGCACTGTGATTCCGAGGGAATCAAAAGATGATCCTTTGAGTGACCAGGATATTGCATTTATTCACTAATTTCACAGTTATTAATTCAATGACTTTGTCAGAATGATACTAAAGAAGTGTTTTAAGGACGTTGGAGAATTTATAACCCAGTAGTAGAGAAAACTACATATGAAAGAAAGTGGTATAATCTAAGGGCAGTTCACAGACTGAACACAGTCCAAAGTATTATGGTCATTCACATAAGGACACTTCAAAGCCAGGGTGATCAAAGAAGGGATCACAGAATAGAGAGTCACTGAATTAAGTCTTAACTCACACAAGTTGTACTGAATACAGACTCTTAGATGGCTTAGGACCAATCATGATCACTATTATATGGGCTAGTAAGGTTATAATTCTTATTTTGAATTTTTCTATTAGACTATACTAGAAACTGTAGAGAAGTGCACAACCTTTAAGGCTAAGTTCAAGTGTTGCCTCTTACAAAAGCTTTTCTAGCCATCCTCCCCCCTTTTCTAAGGAGCAGTGGCAAACTCCTCTTTTATTCTCCTACTATATTGTTTACATGCATACAGCATTATAATACATCACAAACATATATTCATACTCTCCTGCACACCACCCAGAAGCACCAGAGGATGGACACAGGGCTGGTATTTATTCATCTTTGAATCTTCCAGCATTTTCCTAGTGTGAGGTACATAGTATTAACTCAGTAAACACAGTTTGAATCCATAAATTAGTGGATTTGTGGATTCTGGTGTACCTCATGAACATCACAGTTATGTACTGTGTATTTCTTTTTTTTTTTTTTTTTTT
>PVJS01044768.1:0-16517 GCA_004027185.1 Glis glis
GCCCCTGCGTTCAATCCCCGGTACCACAAAAAAAAAAAATGAAACAGGGTCTCACTAAGTTAAAACACACTGGCCTTGAACCTCCTGTCTCAGCCTCCCAAGTACTGGCATTACAGGCATGTACCTCTGTGCCTGGCTCCAGAGCATATATTTTTACCTTTCTCTATTGTTGTTCAAGTAAGAGTATTTTTTGAAAACGATTTAAATTAGCATTGAAGAATACAGTGTTTCCTTTAAAATAGTCTACATTAAAAAATAAAAAAATCAAATAAATCAAATAGTCTACATTAAAATACAAAATGAGCTGAGTGTGGTGGCGCCTGCTTGTAATACCAGTACTTGGGAGGCTGAGACAGGAGGATCACAGGTTGGCAGCCAGCTCAGCTACTTCGTGAGACCCTCTACAACTTAGCGAGACCCTGTTTCAAAATAAAGAATAAAAAAATAGGGCTGGAGGTGTAGCTCGGAGGTAGAATGCCCCTGGGTTCAATCCCCGGTACCGCAAAAAAAAATAAATAAATAAGACACAGAATGACATACAAAAGTCTGTAAATTCTATCCCATACAAAAAGGTACCAAGACTCCTTGAGGGGAATAGCTAATTTCAGATTTCAATAGGAAATAAGTAAGATGAGATCATGTCACTGTGTTGTGTCAGAGAGCAAAGAAACCATCAAAGACTAACATGATCACGTCAAAGGTACACAGGAGCATAAAAATAATAACTTTGAATGATGGAAACACATCAAATACATAAAAAGTCATGGAGTGAGTAAAGTTATAATAGAGATCCTCCCCCTCTCAAAGAGAAAACTCATTTGGATACCATTTTTCGTGTATACATAGAACATTAACTTTATACTTTGACAATAAGCAATAAAAATAAGCTTCTTTGTCATTGGGTGTGGTGGCACAGGGCTCTACTGCCAGTACTTGGGGGGCTGAAACAGGAGGATTACAGGTTTTAGGACAACCTCAGCAATTTAGGAAGACCCTTGTTTCAAAAACAACAACAACAAAAAGAGGCTGGGGGTATAGCTCAGAGGTAGAACACCCCTGGGTTCAATCCACAGTACCAAAAAAAATTAAAAAATAGAAACAAAAAAACATTTTACGCTGCTTTTCTTGTACAAATTATTTTGTGACAACCAAATAGGCCCATTTGAAGACAGAAAGTTCTTTTATTTTTGCAAGGAGTACAGTTAACAAGTGTAACAAATCACAATTTTACAACCTCTAATGAAGTAACAGATCCAGGCAATGATCACCAGTGGGTGAAACATGAGAAGAAAGACTGATGGAAAACTTTCTGCAGTTCGGGTTGTCATCACCTGAATCCTCTAATCACTTTCTCATCAGTATACCCACCAGAATTTGGTATTATAACTTATTTAACTTATTTAAATATATATATTTCATTGAGGTCTTATTTTGCATTTGTCTGATAACTAATGATGTTTTTATTGGTGCATATTAATTATACAAAATACTGGGTTTCATTGTGGCATATTCTTACCTCCACATAATCTGATTAATTTCATTACCCAGTACTTTCCCTTGCTCTCCCCTCGTCTACTCCCTGCTTTCCTTCCTCTGCCCTAATGGTCTCCCATTTATTTATTTCCATGAGAAACTTTTTTTGTTGTTGTTTTTTCTCTCTGGCTTCAACATATGGTGGAAAACATATTACACTTGTCTTTCTGAGTCTGGCTTAAGTTGAGGCTTTCTGGTTCCATCCATTTTCCTGCAAATGACATACTTTCATTCTTTTTTTATGGCTGGGTAAAACATCATTGTGTGTGTATACCACATTTTCTTTATCCATCCATATGTTGATACACCCCTAGCCTCGTTCCATAACTTGGCTATTGCAAACGGTGATGCAATAAACATGTGGGAATGCATGTATGTCTAAAGTATGCTCTCTTTGATTTTGGTAAATACCAAGCAGTGGTATTAAGGTTTGGATAAGGAATATGCCCCTAAAAGCTCATGTGTTGATAGCCTGATCCCCATGCAGCACTATTTGGACTATTTTCTTCAATTCTCCTTTTTCCCCTTCCCACCTCCCTCCCCCAATCCCCTTCCAGTATTCTACTGGTTTCTCTCCTCATTTATCTGAAGTCCCTTCTGTTTCCAATTGTTTTAGTTAGCTTTCCCATTGCTGTGACCAAAATACCCCACAAGAACAATTTAGAGGAGTAAAGGTTTCTAGTGCTCATACTTTCAGCAGTTTTAGTCCATAGGGCCAGCTCCAAGACAGAAACCATGGTAGTGGCTGCAGCATGTGGAGTGACATGCCTTTCATATCATGGTGGCTGAAAGCAGAGAGAGAAAGAGTGAGAGAGTGAAAGAAAAGAAAGAAAAAAGAGAGAGAGAGAGAAAGAAAGAAAGAGAAAGAAAGAAAGAAAGAAAGGAAGAAAGGAAGGAAGGAAGGAAGGAAGGAAAGAAAAGAAAAGAAAAGAAAAGAAGAAAAGAAAAGAAAAGAAAAGAAAAGAAAAGAAAAGAAAAGAAAAGAAAAGAAAAGAAAAAAGAAAAGAAAAGAAAAGAGAGAAAAAGAAAGAAAGGAGGAAAAGGAGGAAGAGGCCCACAGACATATATAATTTTCAAGGTCACACTAACAATGACCGGCCTCCTTGACATGAGACATGTTTTCAACATATGAACTTTTGGGGTATATTTTAAATCCAAACTATAACACCTGTTTTATCTCTGGTTTCCACACATGGGAGAAAACACATGACCTTTACTTCTTGAGATTGGCTTATGAAGACCTTAGAAAATGGAAAGACCTCTCATCTTCTTGGATAGTGTCTCAGTCAACATTCTTACTACTGTGACCCAATAAGCCTGACCTCATACAGCTTAGAGGAAGGAAAATTAATTTGCTCACTTTTTTTTAGCATTATACAGGTTTAGTCCATGTGAGGCCTGTTCTACAGAGCTCAGGGCATGGTGGTGGGAAGTGGAGAGAGGGAGAGCATGGTCTCTGCTCTCACATCACAAAGGCCAGAAGCAAGAGAGAGAGAGAGCAGAGGAAGGAGGAACCATATAATCCCCAAGGCCACACCCCCAGGGACCTCTCCTTAGCAACCAAGCCCAGGTTCCAACGTTGCTACCTTTCCTTGTTTCTGTGAGGGCGAGGTGACATTCTAAATCAGACCATTAAAGATAGGCAGAATAAATATTGTCAAAATGGCCATATTACCAAAAGCACAAACATATTCTTAAAATAGAAAAGATATAACAGTTACAAACCTTGTTTCTGTAACTGGTCATAGGGCTATAGTTTGTTTTTATAACTATTTTCTTCTCCTTTCCATTCTGTTTTCCCTCTGTCTTCTGCCAGAACCTCACTGGGTCTTAGTTCTTTAAGTGGAGGGGTGACTCACACCTTCATTTCTGAAGGTTCTGAGACATTTTCTGTCCTGCTTGGATTAATTCGTTGTATTGTACCATTGGCTTTAATAACCGGACATGGTAAGTGTGTGTGATGGTTTGGAAATAAAATGTCCCCCTAGCCCTCACAGAAACAAGGAAGCAATGTTGGAAGTGGGATTTGGTTGTAATCTCAGCAGTGGATAAATCCATTGTAAAGGATTTATCTGCGTGGTGGCCTGGGCCTGTAGGGTGTGGCTAGAGAAGGTGGGTCCCTGGGGGTGTTGCCTTGAATCCCCTTGCTTGCTTACTCTCTTGCTTCTGAGATGTGAGAGCAAAGCATTGCACTCTCCCTCTCTCCACTTCCCATTCCCATGCCTTGAGCTCCGCAGATACCAGAATCCCCAAATCTCCAAAAACCATGAGCAAATAAATTTTCCTTCCTCTAAGTTGTATGGTCAGGTCTTTGGATTATAGCTGTGAGAATGCTGACTAAGACAGTAAGATTAAGAGATGTCCCAAGAGATCTCCTGTTCTCCAGGGACAGTGTTATGTTTTGTAGAAAATTGGAGTCAAAGAAGTTACAGTTGTCAGAGAGATTAAAGCTACTAAAGAGAAGTTAACTAGTTTGTCCATCACAGGGTCAAAGGCATAACCATAGAAACAAGTTCAAGGGCAGCCATTTTGAAATAAGACGCTCAGATTCTGTCTCTGCAGCCATGATTAAAGAGGGCAGGGCAAACTGGGCATGGTAGTACATGCCTGTAATCCCAGTACTTGGGAGGCTGAAACAAGAGAATCACAGGTTTGAGGTCAGCCTCAGCAACTTAGTGAGACCCTGTTTCAAAATAAAAAAATAAGCAGGGTGTGGTGGCACATACCTGTAATCCCAGTACTTGGGAAGCTGAGACAGGAGGATCACAGGTTCGAGGACAGCCTTAGCAACCTAATGAGGCCCTTAGCAACTTAGTGAGACCCTGCTTCAAAAATAAAAAAGAAAACAAGGCTGGGGGTGTAGCTTAGAGGTAGAACAGCCTTAGGTTCAATCTAAAAAAGAGGTACCACAAAAAAGAGGTTATAACTACCATTGTGCTGGCGATCAATCTTAGCACTCATTAATGCTGCCTTTGCTGGACTAAAGGGGCTATGGTGGCTTTCCCCAGGTTTCAGAGGAAAGCCTGAGAGTCCAGGCAGTGTGTGACACAGTCAAAATCCTTGCAAGCGAGCCCAAAGTGGGCAATTTGCAAAGCTGTGAGGGTGAAGTCAAAATTGCAAGAAAACCTCCCAAGATTATGAAATGCTATAAATGTGCAATTACAGCCAGAAAAGGCTGCAAGCTGTGAGCCATGGAGCCAGGCTAGAAGAGCAAGTCCACCACCATTTGCAATCAACCAGACCACAGGGGCGGGGCTGCCAAGGCCTTTTGAAGAATGCATCTCACCTCCAAGTTCCCTGGAATCCAGAAGTGGAGCTACAGGATTTAATGTATGTCCTGCTGATTTGGGTTCTGTTTTCCATTTCTCCTTTCTAAAGCCCTGTTTCTCCCTTTTGGAATGAACATATTTACGCTGTGCCATTGTACATTGGATGCATATAACTTGCTTTTTATTTTTATAGGGGCTCATAGCCAATTTACCTTGAGTCTCATAGGAGAATTTGGAGTGATGCTGGAACTGTTAAAACTATGAGACTCTGGGAGATGGACTAAATGCATTTTGCATTGTGAGATGTCCGTCAGGTCTTGGGGCCAGGAGGAATATCAAGTGTTAGGGTTTGGATTTAGAATGTCCCCCTGACCTCATGTGGTTAACAAGGCAGCTATGTTGGAGGCGGGACTTTGTTGCCAGGGAGGAGTCCCTGGGGGCATGGCCAGGGTCCCTGTTTCCAAAGCAGGCTGCTGCAGCTTCCTGTTCATCTAGCTCTTCTCTCCCTCCTGCCACCATGAGCTGTCAGCAAGCTCTCTTAGTCTCCTCTCTCTGCTTCGCGCTGTTATGTGCTCATCTCTGTAGATGTGACCCAGCTTAACATGGGCTGAAACCTCCAGAACTATAAGCCCGCAAATAATTCTTCCTTCCTCTAAGCTGTGGTCATCAGGTGTTCTGTGTCACAGCAGTGAGAATTCTGACTAAAACAATATTCTTCCTTACCTCCATTATGGAGTAATAGTCCAATTTCCCCCTTAGTAATGTGGATCAATCACCCCACCAACATCATAACTGCTTTTTAGCCAACTGACTCAGAGGAACGAGGAATCCAAAGTGGCCCAGGGAAGTCTTAACTTCCAGTTTAATGGAATTATTGTTTTTCCTCCTTGTACAAGCATCCCCCTCTCTATAACTAAGACCTTTAGGACAGCAGAACATAAGGTTGTGGGAACAGGAAGCAAAAGTTTGCTAGTGAGTCACTAGGGGTGATGGTGAATGGTACCATTCCTGTTTTCACTTCTTGATTCCTGTACCTGTGAATCCTAGCTATGAGAGAATGAGTGCCATAAAGTGGACATTGATTCAGAGCATATACAGCCCTCTTGAGAACCTTACCCCAGCCCTGCAAGGTATTGCCACGCAACTGGGGCTATAATTGCATCTTCAAAAAGTCATTCCACCATTCTATCAAAATAGCTAGTACATGATTGTAGGGAACATGGTAAGACCAGTGAATCCCATGAGCATGAGCCCATTGCCACACTTCTTTGGCTGTGAAGTGAGTTCCCTGGTCAGAAGCAATGCTGTGTGGAATACAATGATTATGGACACGGTATTTTGTAAGTCCACAGATGGTAGTTTGGGCAGAGGCTTTACGTGCAGGGAAGGCAAATCCAAACCCAGAGTAAGTGTCTCTTTCAGTAATGACAAAGTGCTGCCCCTTCCATGATGGAAGAGGTCCAGTGTAATCAACCTGCCATCAGGTTGCTGGCTGATCACCTCAGGGAATGATGCTATATATCAGTGGATCAGTGTTTGTCTCTGCTACTGGCAGATTGGGCACTGAGCAGTGGCTGTAGCCAGGTCAGCCTTGATGAGCAGAAGTTCACGTTGCTGAGCCCAGGCATAATCTTCATCCCTGCCTCATGACCACTTTTTTCATGAGTCCATTGAGCAATATCAGAGGAGGCTGGGAAAAGATGTTGACTGCTATCCACAGACCAGGTCATCCTATCTACTTAATTATGAAAGTCATCCTCTGCTAAGGTCACCTTTTGGTGAGAATTAACATGGGACACAAATATCTTCACCCATTTTGGAGAGATCAATCCACATACCTCTTCCTCAAATGTCTTTTCTTTGTCACCAATTTTTCAATCATTCTTTCCAAGTCCCTGACCATCCCAAACCATTGGCTACAGCTCATGAATCAGTGTATAATTGTACATGTGGCCATTTTTCCTTCCAAGAAAAATACACAACCAGGTGTACTTTGCAAAGTTCTGCCCACTGAGAAGATTTCCACTCGCCATTGTCCTTCAGGGATGTCGCAGAGAAGGGCTGCAGTGCTGCAGCTGTCATTTTCATGTAGAACCATCTGTAAACCAGGCCCAAGTTTTCTCTTCCTCTGTCAACTGATCACAAGGTACACCTCATGAGGCCATAGGTCCATGCTGGGGGACAGAAGGTATAATAGCAGGAGTAGGACCCATGGCATTTGGGCCACTTATTCATGTAACTTACTTGTGCTTTCAGGACCTGCTTGGGCCTGATCACATATATATCACTTCCATTTGATGATGGATTGTTGATGGGCACAACCAACTTGTGGCTTGTGGATCATATGACATTCAATTCATGGTGGACAGCTCAGGTTGCATGGTAAATTAGTGGCCCATGATCAAGCATCCAGTTTCCACTAAGGCCCAGTAGCAGGCCAAGAGCTTCTTCTTAAAGGGAGAGTAATTGTCTGCAGATGACAGCAGGGCCTTGCACCAAAATCCCAAGGGCCTCCTCTGTGATTCACCTATGGGAGCTTGCTAGAAGCTCCAAACAGCATCTCTATCTGCCACCGACACCTCAAGTACCATTATATCTGCTGGATCATAGTGCTCAAGTGACAGAGCAGCCTGTACAGCAAACTGGACCTTTTACAAAGCCTTCTCCTGTTCTGGGCCCCACTCAAAACTAGCAGCTTTTCAAGTCACTCAGTAGATGGTCCAGGCAACACACCCAAGTGAGGAATGCATTGCCCCCCAAATCCAAAAAGCATACCAGGCGTTGTGCCTCTTTCTTGATTATAGGTGGTACCAGATGCAACTTATCCTTTAAAAGATCTCAAGGTTGGGTGTGGTGGCACATGCTTGTAATCCTGGTACTTGGGAGGCTGAGACAGGAGGATGGCAGGTTCGAGGACAGCCTCAGCAAGTAGTGAGACTCTCATCAACCTAGCGAGACCCTGTTTCCGAATAAGAAATAAAATAGGGCTGGGGATATAGCTCAAAGGTAGAATGCCTCTGGGTTCAATCCCCAGTACCAAAAAAAAAAAAAAAAGTAAAAGATATCTCAGCATGCCCCATACCACTGGACTTCTAGAAATTTTGCTGAGGTAGAAGTCCCTTGAATTTTAGTTGGATTTATGTCCCATCCCCTGGCAGGCAAATGCTTTACTAAGAATGTCAGAGTGGTTGCTACCTCTTGCTCACTTGGTCCAATCAACATAATGTCATCGATGTAATAGACCAGTGTGATACCTTGTGGAAGAGAAAGGTGATCAATATCTCTACAAGCTAAATTATGAGACAGGGCTGGAGAGTTTATATACCCCTGAAGTAGGACAGTAAAAGTGTATTTCTGGCCTTGCCAGCTGAAAGTGAATTGCTTCTGGTAGGCCTTAAGGATAGGTATGGAGATAAAGGCATTTGCCAAATCAATAGCTGCATAATAGGAACCAGTAGATGTGCTAATCTCCTCAAGCAAGGAAACCACATCTAGTATGGCAGCTGCAATTGGAGTCACCACTTGGTTAAGTTTATGATAATCAACTGTCATTCTTCGAGATCCATTCATCTTCTGCACAAGCCAAACGGGAGAGTTAAATGGGAATGTGGTGGGAACTACCACCCCTGCATCTTTCAAATCCTTGATGGATCTCTGTGATCCCTCCAGGTAGGCAGTAGTTTTTGATTTACTATTTTCCCAGGTAGAGGTAGCTCTAATGGCTTCCATTTGGCCTTTCCCACCATAATAGCCCTCAATCCACAGGCTAGGGAGTCAACGTGGGATTCTTCCCAGTGCTAAGTATGGCTATCCCAATTATACACTCTGGGACTGAGGAAATAACCATAGAATGAGTATAGGGACTCACTGGACCCGCTGTGAGTTGGACCTTTGCTAAAATTCCTTTGATCACCTGACCTCCATAAGCACCCACTTTGACCAGAGGGTCACAGTGATGTTTCAAATCTCCAGGAATCAACATCAGTTCCCAACCCGAGTCCAGAAGTTACCAAAAGGTCTGATTGCTCCCCTTTCCCAAACATATAGTTAACCTGGCGAGAAGCCATTGGTCCCTTTGGGGAAGGATGGGAGAATGATTAACAGTAGAACTTTTTGACTCTATACCGGGTCCTTCCTCAAGGAGACATGGTGTCCCCTTCATTCAAGGAGTTCTGGATCCATAAAGTGGCTCAAGTCTGGTAATTAGTTGAGGGATCGTGATACCCTGCTGTTATGATTCTAGGTAGACTTTTGTACATTTGCCCTGGAATTTTTCTGCTTATATAAGTGGGGTAAGAATTTGGTGGCTTTCTTGTCTATTTCACTTCTAGGTGATTCATCAGCCAATGCCATAGATATACACAAGTCAGGGCATTCTGTTCACTGTTTCTCCTTTGTTGCCCATTATGGTAAATATAACCACTTTTGTCTTTGGTAGTTGAGAGCCACCACTTGGCCCCTACAGTTATATCCATTGCATTTAAGTTGCCCATTGCAGTGACTGCAGCTGCCACTGTAAAATCTGGCATACAGAGATGAGCAATTACAAAGCTCTTCAAGGATAATGATGCTCCCTTCTTTTTTTTTTTTTTTTTTGCAGTACTGGAGATTGAACCCAGGGGCATTCTACCTCCGAGCTACACCCCCGGCCCTATTTTTTATTCTTTATTTTGAAACAGGGTCTCACTAAGTTGCGGAGGGCCTCACTAAGTAGCTGAGGCTGGCCGCGAACCCGCGATCCTCCTGTCTCAGCCTCCCAAGTACTGGGATTACAAGCGTGTGCCACCACACCTGGCATAAATCTGTTTCTTAATGTACTGATGAAGGGCCTATCTTCTGGACCCTCCCAGTGTACAGAAGACAGCCTTACATGGCAAATACACTCTAGCCTTCCGAGCTCTCTGAGCCTTTGATCCCTTCATCCCCAGAAAACCAAGGGATATTAGGCAATTCCAGTTCATTCACAACAACCAAATAAGCTACTATCACCTTTTAACACTGTGAACTACTACATCAAATCTAGACCCTCTGCGTAATGGGCCCATATCGATATATTCTGGTTTAACTGCCTGTTCCTTCCACCATTATCCCATGTCCTTAACATCCATTTCCATATATGTTCCTCAGACCTGGGCTTGTATAAATTAGAAAACTCAAGAAGGTTCTTTAGAGTGTAAGCATACTTCCTCATGGGTCACACTGTGTACCTCACCTCTAGGGGCCCGTTTAGACTTGCTTCTAGTTATAGGTATAGAGGCAAAAGTGGGTGGTGAGGGTGGGTTCTGAGGAGTATTTGCATTATCTCGCTTATTTTTATAGGCAATGCCAGATTAATTTCCTCAGGGAAAGTTGGAGAAGGCAATTCTAAAGAGGATGGGGAGACTACTTCTTCAGGCAAAATAAACTGATCAGAATGTAGAAATTCAATATCTCCAGCCTCTTCAGAGTCCCCACACACATTGCCATCCCAATTTACAGGATCCCATTCTTTGCCTACCAATGCCCTCACTTTAACTGCAGACACCCTTTAAGGCTGAGAATAAATCTTACCTTGTAATTCAGCTAATTGCGAGATGAGGACTTGTGTTTGGTTTCAGCAATTTCAGCCCAATGACTACAAGAGAGAAGATTGTCCTTCAAAGCACACCAAGAAGCCAGGCATGGTGGTGCACACCTGTAATCCCAGTGCTTGGGAGGCTGAAGACAGGAGGATTGCAGGTTCAAGGACAGTCTCAGCAACTTAGCTAGACCCTCAGCAAAATAAATAATAGTAATAATATAATAATAATAATAAACTAGGTGTGTAACTCAGAGGTAGAATGTCACTGAGTTCAATACCTAGTATCAAAAAAAAATAGATAAAGCACACTGAGAAGCCTTTAGGTTGGTTATTTGCACCTGGAATTTAGAAATTGAATCATTGAACTCGTGTTTCTCCTTTGTTATTTTGTTCAGTGATGCCAGGAACAACCAGTCAACATCATTATGTGTCTTAATTTTACAGAAATGCTAAAAAGTAACATGTATAGAGTCACTAAACACCTTGCCTCTTGCAAGGGGCAAATTAGAAGCATTGAATTGCTTTCACTTTGTGTATCTCATTAAACACTTCATACTATGGAATATCAGAACTCTCCATACTTTCCCTCAGTTTGCTTTTCCATATGCAAAGCTTTGTTCTCACGTCATGGAGGCCAGAAGCAAGAGAAAAAGCATGCAAAGAGATTAAAAAAGACACAAGCACAATCCCTAAGGCCACACCCCCAGGGGCCCACCTTCTCCAGCCATACCCCACCAGCCTAGGCTACAACGGATTTATCTACTGATGAGACTACAACCCTCATGACTCAATTACATCAACTCCAAACACCAATTTATGAGCTCTTTAGAGGACATTCTATATCTAAATATAACACATATGCAATAAGTCATTTTTGAGAACAAATATCATGGTTTGCCCTTCTTTTCTCCTAGGAGTTTTGAAGTTTCAGGTTTTATGTTTAAATCTTTAACCCATTATGACTTGATTTTTTTGTATGGTATAAGATAAAGGTCCAGTTTCATCATTTTGCATGTGGATATCTAGTTTCCAAGTGCTATTTGTTAGAGAAACTATAATGTCCTCATTGCATATTCTTAGTACTCTTGTTAAAGAGCAGTTGGCCAAACATTCATTAGTTTATTTCTGGGCTCTATTCTGTCCCATTGATCTATATGTTTGATTTTATGCCAGTACCATACTGTTTTTATTACTGCATCCTTATATATATTGAAATCAGGAAGTGTGATGCCTATAGCTTTGTTCTTCTCAAGATTTTTTGGCTCTTCAGGGATTTTTGTGGTTGTGTGTATGTTATATAATTGTATTTTCCACCACTGTAAAAAGTCTCATTGTAATTTTGACAGAGATTTCATTGAATCCATGCACTGCTTTGGGTAGCATAGACATTTTGAAAATATCAAGTCTTCCGTCCCATGATTATATGTCTTTGCAATTATTTTGTCTCTTTTAACTTCTTTCACCAGTGATTTGAAGATTTTAGTTTAAAAGTCTTTCACCTGCTTTCTCTACTTTATTCCTATTTTATTCTTTTTTAAATATACTTTTATTAGTGCATTATGTTAATACATCATATTAAGGTTTAGTGTGATAGAAATATACATGTACATAGTGCCCTTTGTATTTCTCCCCAGATCCTGTCCCAATTCCAGCCCCACCCCATTCATAATTTTGAAATTGGTATTGATAGCTTCACGAGTATACATAGGATTGTTTGAACTAATTCCCTCATCAAGTCTCCTCCCTCCCCACTCCACCTTCCTCCCCAAATACCTTTCTACTATTCTACTGGTTATCTCTCCTTATTGATTTGTAGTCTCTTGTTTCTTGGTTTCTTTCTATCTTCCAGATATGAGAGAAACATATGACCCTTCACTTTCTGAGACTGGCTGATCTCACATAGCATAACATTCTCTAGTTCCATCCATTTTCCTGCAAATGACATGATTTTGTTCCTTTTTATGACTGAGTAAGATGCCATTGTGTGCATATACCACAGTCTTGTAACCCATTTACTTGTTGCTGGATACCTAGGCTGGTTCCGTAGTTTTCTGTTATGAATTGTGCTCCTATAAACATGGTTATGCATCTATCATTATAATATTTTTACTTTAATATATTTGGAAAGATACCTAGAAGTGATATAGCTAGGTCATATGGAGGTTCCATACTCAGTCTTCTGAGGCACCTCAAAACTGATTTCCATAGTGGCTATACTATTTTGGAATCCCACCAACAGTGTATAAAGGTTTCTATTTCCCCACATCCTCCCCAGCATTTATTATTGTTTGTATTCTTGATGATTCCCATTCTGATCAGTGTTAGATGGAATCTCAGTGCAGTTTTGATTTGCATCTCCCTGATTATTAGTGATGTTGACCATTTTATATATATATATGTTGGCCATTTGAATTTCTTCCTTTGAGAAGTGTGTTTTATTTTTTAGATGCTATTGTAATGGAATTATTATTTTTAATTTCCTTTTCAGAGAGTTCATTGTTAGTATACAGATTTTTGTATGTTATTTTTGTATACTGTAACTTTACTGTATTCATTTATTAGTTATAACAGATTTTTTGGAATTTTTAGGAGTCTCTAGATATAAGATCCCTCATGATTTGATTATGTCACCTCCGAACATTTTTGCCAATACATGAGTTCTTCCAGGGGATATTCTATACCCAAACCAAAACACTCCACCCTTGGCCCCTGAAAAGGTCCTGCCCCTCTCACAATGAAAAATGTATTTAGTCCATCTACAAGAGTTCTCATAGCCTTAACAGTTTCAACATAGCTCAAAAGTCCAAAGTCTCCTCTGAGACTCAAGGTAAACTCTTGGCTGTGAATCCCTGTAAAAATAAAAATAAGATATGAATGGTTCACCTACCATATTTAAAATATTAGAACATTTTAAATTTAATTGTACAATTACTCTTACCAGTGAATTTCATACCTGCCCAGGTTTTCTTTTCATCATTACCATTTCTTTTTTTTTTTCAGTCTGAAATCACATTAGCATTTCTTGTAGGATAGTATTACTGGAGATATATTATTTCAGCTTTCACATGTCTGTGAATGTCTTTATCACTCTTTAATTTCTTTTTTTTGTACTGGGGATTGAACCCAGGGGCATTCTACTTCTTAAGCTACACCCCCAGCCCTATTTTATTCTTTATTTTGAAACAGGGTCTCACTAAGTTGCTGAGGGCCTCACTAAGTAGCTGAGGCTGGCCTTGAACCTGCGATCCTCTTGTCTCAGCCTCCCAAGTACTGGGATTACAAGTGTGAGACATCATGCCTGGCTTACTCTAAAGGATGTATTTGCTGGGTATGGTATTCTTGGGTAGCCATTTTTTCCTTCAGTGCTGTGAAAAATCTCATGCCAATTTCTTCTTTCCTGTGAAATTTCTTCCAAGAAGCCTGCTATCAGTCTATTTGGGACATTCTTATGTATTATTTCTTTATTTTCTCTTGCTGCCTTGAGAATCTTTATCTTTCATATTTGAGAGTGTGATTATAATATGACTTGGGGGAGGTTTGGTTGAATCAAATCTGACTGGTAACGGTTGATCTTCCTGTTCCTGACTATTTGTACCCTTCTCTGGTTGAATAAGTTTTCTGTTATGATCTCTTTGAATAAACTTTCTCCCCCCTTGACATTCTGAAATCTGTCTTGAATACCAATAAACCAAATATTTTCTCTTTCAATATGGTCCCAAAGTTTCCATAAGCTTTCTTCATTCCTTTTCATTCTTTTTCTATTTTCTCCTCTGATTATGACTGTTAAAATAGCGTGTCTTTGAACTCACTAATTCTTTGTTTTTCTTTTTGGATGAAAATTCTGAATTTAATGTGACATCCCTCCTTTCTTATCACCCACTAATCCGGCCTTTTGTGAGCTGGGTAAAGACTGCCCTCAGTCTCCGTCCTGCAGCTCTTGGTGCTATCCTGTTCCTTTGGGCTCAGTCAGCCTCCTGGGCCTGTCTGTCTGAATGTCCTTCTTGCATATTCATACAGTGCCTACTTGAGCTCCTGCAGGCTCTCCTGATGGGCCCAGGAAGACTTGGCAAATGTTAGGGCTCTGGGCTGACGGGTCACCAGGCCACATCTGGCGAACTTTGGGGCAGAGGCTGTGGGCAGGGACTGAGTTCCCTCAGTGATATCTTCAGGCATGAAAGCCACCGCCCCCTCAAGCAGATTAGTGATGATCAAGTCTACACAGCCAGTCCTAGCCAGGTCTCTAGATGATGCCCAGTGGCACATGGGGCAAAACCTCCTTGACTCTCTGAGCTCTGACAGCTGTACTTCAGGAGAAGGGCCAGGAGAGGAAAGGAAAGAAGAGTGGGCTGATGGTGGCGATGCAATCTGAGGTGTCTTTGTCGCTTCATGTGCTCTGCTTTGTCTGCTAGTGTGAGCCGTGTCCCTGTCTGGTCCAAGTCCTTGGCCAACAGCTGTTGTACACGAAGTACAAACTCATTCCCCTCCCCTGGCTGGAGATGAGCAGGATGAAGTCACCTTATTGATATACCATGAAAGGGATGAAAAGTGACCAGAGCAGTACTGAGACCCAGGAGGCATCTGCCTAGGGGTGGGGGGAGTCTCGTGGAAGCACAGAACTTCTTGTGTGACTCCACCAATTCCCCCCTCCTATTCATTTCCATGAAGCCTCGAGACCAGCATACAAAGCTGGGGGGGACTATTGAGTAGAGGGGTGCTACAGGTGGTGAGCAGGTTGACTCTGTTGTGATCAAATGGTGTCACGTGGTTGGAAATGAGGACCCTGACACGATGATCCCTGAGTCTGGAGTCCTCCTGCCGGGCCACGAACCCCAGCATCATACACGGTCCATTCCTATGAGGGAGGCTATCTGGCAGTGCTTAGGTGACCAGGAACACATGGATCCCAAGGAAGAGACGCAGGAGAGAAGGCAGAACCCAACCAGTGCTTATAGCAGCAGCATGAGGAGCAGGAAGCTGTCACCGGGAGCTGGTTCGAGTCAAAGAGTCAATCTGGCCCGGGTGCACGTGGCGGGGCTCCATCGCAGCTGCTTCATGGAAGCCTGGCCGCCACTGCTGCTACCTTTGTGCCAGGCTGCAGGGGCTGAGCTCACCAATTCTTTCTTCTGTTTGATCTACCCTGCTATTGATGCCTTCTATTGTGTATTTAATTTTACTGAGTATATTTTTCTACTCAATCAAGGATTTCTCCTTGCTTTTTAAAAATTGCTTCTATCTCTTTGTTATACTTCTTTGTTGCAGTATCGAATGCTTTTTCTGTGTTTTCTTAAAGCTCATTGAGTTTCCGTAAAGTTGTTTTTAAATTCTCTGTGACTTCTTCCATATTTATTACGGCCAGCTTCTAGCACATTATGTTGAATGTCAGATGGAGTCATGGTTTACTGAAAAGTTCTTAATGCTTGTTGGTTTGTGATGGTATCTGGACACTAAAGGATTAGGTTTTTATTCCGGTCTTTGTAATGTGGCTTTGTTTGTGCCGGGCTTTCCAGATATTTTAAGCAGGCTGCTTTTTTTTTTTTTTTTTTGCTGTACTGGGGATTGAACCCAGGGACATTCTCCCTCTGAGCTACACCCCCAGCCCTATTTTTTTATTCTTTATTTTGAAACATGGTCTCACTAAGTTGCAGAGGGCCTCTCTAAGTAGCTGAGGCTGGCCGTGAACCCGGATCCTCCTGTCTCAGCCTCCCAAGTTCTGGGATTACAAGCATGCGCCACCATGCCCAGATAGGCTGTTTATTTTCTGAGCCTGTAATCACTTCCACTAATGCGTACTGGTTGGTGCCTGTGTTCAGTTTTGCCTTGAGTCTGCTGTTGGTTTGTTGTCTCTGTTTTAGTATAAGAGGGTGATTCAAGCCTGGGTATGTCCCAAATTCCCAGCTGGTTTGTGGTAATGTATGAATTGAGGAACTACCTAGAAAGAGAAGTCCATATCCTCATGCCTCCCCTGGGGCCTGGATAGGCCCTAATTCCTCATCCACCGTCACCAACCTGTGGTCAGATACTATAGGATGCCTTCCAGTTCTGGGAAGAATCACTGTGGATGCACCTCCTATGCTGGTCCTGTTACCACCACCACCACCAAGCTGAATACCACCCTTAGCCCTCCAAAACCAGCACAACACTGGAGTGAAACCAAG
>PVJS01044769.1:0-16517 GCA_004027185.1 Glis glis
ATGTTCATAGCAGCACAATTCACAGTGGCCAAATTATGGAACCAACCTAGGTGTCCATCAATAGATGAATGGATTACAAAATTATGGGAAATACACACAATGGAATTCTACTCATCAATAAAGAAGAACAAAATAACATCATTTACAAGAAATTGGAAGGACCTGGAGAACATTATGTTAAGTGAGATTAGCCAATCACAAAAAGAGAAGGGTCATATGTTTTCATTAATATACACAAGCTAGGGAGTAGTGGGGACACAAAAGGGACTCCAGACGATAGTGGACAACCTTCACTGGAGCAAGGGAAGTGGTCTAAGGGAAGGGGAAGGGCAAGAAAGAAGTGAATCAATGGAATTACTATCATAAACAATGTGTACATATGAGAATATACCAACGTCATTCTCAGTACTCCATATTGGGGGGACACTAAGAGCTGTGTGCATGTATGTTAATATCAAATTGATATTCATTGTGATGTGAGACTACAATACACCAATAAAAGCACATTTTAAAAAAAACAAACAAAACAATAAAAGCACGAGGTGGCCCAGATACGAGGGAAATGGCCTAGCTCATACAAGCTCTATCTGAAATTCTACACTCTCTGGGAAGACCCTAAAACTATTTCCAGTGAATACCATGCTCAGTTGAACACTTCTATCATATTAAACTGCACATTTTTTTGTTTTGCACAGAAATTAGAATAAAACTTACTTATAAGTGATGTGAAGTCAAGCATGTAACTTTGATATATTCTTTGAGGAGACAGCTCCAAAACTTTTCTGTTCAAAAGCATTAAAATGCCATAAAGGAAGCTGGGTGTGGTGGTGGTACACGCTTGTAATCCCAGTACTTGGGAGGCTGAGACAGGAGGATCACAGGTTTGCAGACATCCTTAGCTTAGTGAAGGCCTATGCAACTTAGTGAGACCCTGACTGGGGATGTAGCAAGGAGGTAGAATGCCCCTGGGTTCAATTCCTAGTACCATTAAAAAAAAAAAGCCATAAAGGAAAAATGGCATTTTCTTTAAAATTTACAACTCAGAAAAATTTTGGGAACTGAACTTGGAAAATATAAAAATAAGAAAAAAGGAGAAAATTGTATCATATTTTTCTTTTCCTTTTTGTCCCTCTTTCTGATGTGGAGTTGGAAACCAAGACATATAGAATATAGTGAAAGACTTTAAGTGGTCTTATGGGAACTATTTGTTTTTTGGTTTGGTTTTTGTTTTGGGCATTCTACCTACCTCTGAGATACACCCTCAACCCTTTTTATTTTTCCTTTTGAAGCAGGGTCTCACTACATTTCTGAGGCAGGCCTTGAACCTGAAATCCTCCTGTCTCAGCCTCCCAAATACTGAGATTATAGGCACGTACCACCTCACCTGGCTATATTTGTTTAATAATACATGATTAATGGTAGCTGGATCTGGTGGCACAGGCCTGTAATCCCAGTACTTGGAAGGTTGAGACAGGAGGGTTGCAGGTTTGAGATCAGCCTCACCAACTTAGTGAGACCCTGTCACACACACACACACACACACACACACACACACACACACACACACACAGGATTAGTGGCAACACTGGAGGAAAGAGAACCAGGCACCTATGGCTAATAAGAGAAGGGCCTTGAATGAGCTAATTTTAAATTTCTCATTATTTCAAAAACCATGGTTTATTCAAGTTATGATAGAAGATTCTTGAATCTGGTAAGCTAGTGATATCATCTTGTATCTAGGGTTTATTTACTTATTTATTGGTGCTTGGGATGGAACCCGGTTTCTTGTGCATGCTAAGCATGTACTCTACTACTGAGCTACACACCAGCCCGAGAGCTTTATTTTCTATAATGCTATCTTTACTTACAACTTGTAAATTCAATAACAATTAGAATCACATTTAATATGAGTAGTCTTTTAATTCCCATTATTGAATACAGAATTCCTTATTCAATTGCTAGGTAATAAATTCTTGATTCTCTGTGAAATTTAACTCTGCTACCTAAAATATCATCATAGTTAATAATGGTTACATGTAAAATTTTATTTAGTCCTATTAACAAGTCTATTAAGTAGGTATTATTACACTTTTTTATGGATGAGAGAGTTTTAAAAACATGACCAGCTTCACATAGGTAGTTTACTGGAACCAGGAAACAATACCAGTCTATGTGCTTGTAGTGTGTGTGAATTCTGTACTATATTGACAGTACCAAGAAAGAACATACCAGGTATACATCAATGTGAAACATATTAAGGATCAGCAAATAATACACTCCCACAGGCCCTTCCACAGTACTGAGCTACTAGGAGGTCTTCAGTATATCCTTTTTGAGTAACTAAATTTTATTTCCTAACTAAAATGCAATTATATTGTTTAGGAATAGTGGGTAGAATGACTGAGCTAAGTGTTAGACCCAGTTGCTAAAATGGGCTCTTCTATTTAACTATGTGGCCTGGATCAATTGCTTAATTTATCTGATGTTTGGTTTTTTTTTTTTGTGTGTGGTACTGGGGATTGAACCCAGGGGCGTTCTACCTCCGAGCTACACCCCCGACCCTATTTTTTTTACCCTTTATTTTGAAACCGGGTCTCACGAAGTTGCAGAGGGCCTCACTGAGTAGAGAGAGAGAGAGAGAGAGAGAGAGAGAGAGAGAGCGCTGAGGCTGGCTGTGAACCCGGATCCTCCGGTCTCTGCCTCCCAAACAACTGGGATTATAAACGTGCGCCACCACCCCTGGTTGATGTTTGGTTTTTAAATCAGAATAATAATGCCTGCTGGTAGTAATTCCCAATGTTGGGACCATGTCTGAAGAAGTTCGAAGAGGCACATTAGAAAGGGAATCACAGCTTTGGAAAAACGAACTTAACCATTCTGATCATGGTGTAAATCTAGCCCAACATCCCAGTATTAGTCTGACTAATATTTTGGGAATCCCCCATTTGGTTCTACTTCTGTGAACCCATTTTCCTGACTTTTCAGCTAATGTCAGGAACTAATCAGATAATCTCCTGAACTAATCAGCTTTCTTTCCAAAGGCTTTTTGTAGAGCTAAAGAGAAGGAGTTGTGCCCCCCAGAGGTTAGACTCTCAGGAGCATCCTGTTCAAGGAACCTTAGGTTCTTTTCCTCTTACCCCAGGCCTTGGGGTAGCTGGTATTACTATAGACTTCATTTCAGGGTGAGGTTGTCAAAATATACTTATAATATTATTCTAATTCCTTCGATTGGTAATCTTTGATATAAGTTAAAAGCAGAAAAATTCATATGACTTAAAGCCATAATGCTCTTGGTAAGAAGGAAAAATGAGACATGTTAGGCCTCATTTTTTGTTTGTTCATTTCTTAGTCATTGGACTGTCTGGATGCCCCTTTCATCTCATTCTCTTTTTTTCCAGTTACTAAGTCTTTGTTCTCTTTGGGCCCTCTTCTATGAGAGTGGAGTAACAAAATATATAGCTCTTCTTCCCTAAGCCAATATAAAATATGCTAAATACCATACGAGAATAGGTAATTCCAGCGGCTCAAGGTGGTGCACACCTGTAAGCCCAGTACTTGGGAGGCTGAGACAGGAGGATTGCAGGTTCGAGGCCAGTGTAATTTAGCGAGACCCTTTTTCAAAATAGAAAAATAAAATAGGGCTGGAGGTGTAGCATACACACAGCAGAAGAAGGGAAAGGGAAAGAAGGTAAGGAAAAAATAAAAGAAAAAGAAAGGCAATTCAGAACACAGAGCCAATCACTGTGGGAGAACCCTCCAATCGTGTTCAGGCCTGGTTTTCTCCCCTCTTCTCTTTCCCTCCCCCTTCTCTCCCTTTCCCTTCCCCCAGGGTATCCCCACTCACACATTTGGGGACACACACACAAACACACACACACACACACACACACACACACACACACACCCTGAAGAGGGAGCGGATGGTTCTAGTTCTGACTTCTATTTCCCTGGCCCTCACTCCCCTTGTTCTTTTTGAGGTGGTCAAGGGGAAAGTGGCCATTAACTGACATCTCTTTCACAGCTGTTTTTGATTCCCTGTTCTCTTTTCTTTTCTTTCTTTCTTCTTCTTTCTTTCTTTCTCTTTCTCTTTCTCTCTCTCTCTCTCTCTCTCTCTCTTTCTTTCTTTCTCTTTCTTCTCTCTCTCTCTCTCTCTCTTTCTTTTTTTTCTTTCTTTCTTAACTGGAAATGTAAGCTCCGTGAAGCCAGAGGCCTTGTCTGTGTTGTTCATTGGCTGTATGGGGGGGGGCATGGTGGGAGCTCAATAAACATTTGTTAAATGAAAGAGCCAATATTTCACTGCGCTGCTGTGCGCCAGAGCTCGCTGTAGGAACTGAGGGTGAGGACACTCCACTGCTCTTCTTTGGAGATCGACAACAGAGACCAAACCCGTGCGCTAAGAGCTCTAAGCCCGGGGAGGAAACCCCGGGCTGAGCTCAGCTCCTGGCGGGCGCTGGGTGGCGTGCGCGTCTACCGAGTCCGGCGCGGCCGCTTCTGCTCCTCGGCTCCCGCGGCGCGGGTGGATCTGCAGAGCCTGCCACACTCCGGGAGCGCCTGGAACGCCAGATGATTTCTCCCAGCGGACGCGCCCCGCGCCTTCCGCCCTGGCTCCCGGCCGCCTCCCGGTGCCCGGGGGTTCGGCTGCACACACCTGTCGACCGCGTCGGCCCAGCTGCGGCTCGGCCTGTGGGACTCGGAGGAGCGAGGCGCAGTCCCCTCCTCCACGGCCCCAGGCTGCGAGCCCGAGCTGCAGTGGGGCCTCAAAAGGAAACAGAATTCTTCCCCTGTGGGTCGCTGCTTCCCCACGACTTCACTCCTCTCTGCAGCTGGGACGTGGCCTCGGGTTGGAAGTCCAGGGAAGCGTGCAGCGGGCCCCTCCGGAGCGCGCGCGGCGCTGCGGGATGCAAGGCGTCCCGACCACCCCGGCCGCGGCGTGCGGCTGGCGGCAGGATCGAACTGCCGCCTCCTCGCCGAGCCTCAGGCTGAACTGGAGCCAGAAATGCCCGAGTGCCGAGAGGCCGGTTTCGCCCGCGAATTTTCAGGGAGAGCTTGAAATCCCTCCTGCACCTAAAACCCCAAACGGCTGCGGGAGCCCTGGTGCGCGGAGCACCGCTGCCGCGGAGGAGCACCGTCGATGCGGAAGGCACGGCTGCGTCCGCTGCTCTCAGGGTCGGCCTTTGCCAGCCGGGTCTGGGACGCCCCGGGAAAGTACTCACCACCTTTTACTTAAGCCAAGAGCTCTGAAGCTGGGTGGCCTTTGCCTGACATTCCCAAACACTGCCAGCCCTGCCATTGTGTGGTGAATTCAGGGGTGGGAGGGAGGACAAGTGGAGGAAGAGTTAATACCCCAAGAAGGATATTGCATCTGTTCCCTCCTGTCACTTGTGTTTTATTTAAAGGTCATGTTAGACCTCACCAGATATCTCAACTGACAGTGTCAACATTTTCACCTATACATTTTTCTAAAAGAAAAAAAAAGTCTTCATTCTTGACAAAGATGCTTTCTTGTCAAGAATAATATACAAAATCAATAATATACAAAACCATATTGCTCACTAGGAAACCTTTTACAATCGCGGCCATCAATTTTCTGTATTTTTCCATAGGGCATGGATACTTGCATTGACTACAGGTTTATTTCAGCTGAAACTATAACTCTTTGACTAAGTAGAATCTATTTTACATATTCAAAAATTTTGGGGGGGGGAGGGATTGCATCCAGGGCCTTGCCTATGCTCAGCAAGTGCTCTACCACTAATCCACATGCCTAGCCCTAAATCTTGTGTGTGTGTGTGTGTGCGTGTGTGTGTGTGTGTGTAGGGGGATATCCTGGGGGATTGAACCCAGGGGCGTTCTACCTCTGAGCTACACACCAGCCCCATTTTAAAAATAATGAAACGGGGTCTCGCTAATGCTGAGAGCCTCATTAGGTACCTGAGACTGGCCTGGAACCTGCTATCCTCCCATCTCAGTCTGGGATCACAGGCGGGCACGACAACGCACAGCGTCCAAATCTTTTAAAAGAAGTAACTGTGTGTGTGTGTGGGGGGGGGGAGTCTGTGAGCCTTCCTTGTCTTCCTCAAGGCAGTAACTGACAGACCTCATGCCCTGAATTTTGGTTCATCTTTTTCCAGGGCACTTGGCCTGACTTCAGCACCGAGCCTGGGACAGTGCACGTAAAACAGCCCATCTTTTCCTGTGTGTGACTGTGCTTTTCTTCATCATGGTCACCAGGCTCTTCAGACAATTTTGAAGAGTGTCCATGTAACATTTACCTTGCAGTGCTCCTGAAAACATGGAAGGCCATATTCGAAAAGCCTGGAAGAGACTAGAATGATGCCTGTCAAACACGAGCAGAGCTGCCCCATAAGGGATACTCGTTATGTGTTCATGGGCAGGATGAACGGTGAACGAATTAATGAAGGAAAGCGTGTTCACGCTAAGAGGTCCACCACCAAACTCTTACAGAGGAATGTGCGCTCTTGCTTCTCTTTTTTACTGTTAGTGTCTTTATCACCAGTAAAAAGGACTGAGTGAAATTACTTTGAAAGGCTTCTTGCCTTGGGAGTCCGATGCCAACCCGATACAGTCGCAGCGGGCAGCTGCCTGTCTGGGATTTCGAGCCCTCCTCCTCCGCGGTGCTCCTCCGCGGTGCTCCAGTTGTGCCGGCTGCGGGCCCTTGGGTCGGCTCCCTGCACCACTGTCAGCCTGTAAGTGGCGCTGGCGCAGGGGTGTGGGGCAGGGGAGAGGGACTCGGAGGGCACACGCAGAGCTCCGGTGTGAAGCCCGAGTGCCTTGCTGAGGACAAGGCGAGATTCACGAGGTGGCCGCCCAGCTCTGCCTGGGGTCCGGGGGTGGCTCCTGGAGCCCTCCCAGGGGCGCGCAGCTACTCGCGCTTGCCCGCGGCTCTGTGGCTGCGGGCCGTTTTCTTCGAGTGTGTTTTCTAGGGTCACCACCGCGGAAGCTTGTCCCTAAGAAGGCATAAGCGCCGCAGGGGGGGTGTGGAGACACCGCCACAGAAAAGAAGCAACGTTCCGCGCTGGGTTGGGGCTCTGCAGAGGCCAGGGACGGTCAGCAGGAACTGCCTGACTGGCCGGCTCTTGCAGGCCCCAGAGGAAAGGAGAGGGACCCCGACGCTGCGTGCTTTCCAGGCCGGGGGGAGGCTGGGGCTCTCCTTCCCGGGGCTTTGGACGTATCTGAGCTCATTCGTCCCGCAGAGCAGGTCTGCGGGTTTCATGGTGTCGCCCATGAAGCCCAGGGACTGGGACATGGCTCTTCAGTAGCAGGATAGAGCCTTGATGGGGTCCTCAGAGATTCCCACCCCCCGCCCTGTTTCCATCGACGCCGGAGGTCAGTTTCGCGACGGGCCCAACGAACCAAACGGGAGAACTTATGGAGTCTCGCACTTCGTTCCTTTCTCGCCTCATGTCTTCGTCAAAGGGCGCTTTGTGTGCAGCTTTCTGAACTTGAGCGTCACTTTGATAGAATGAGGTAAAATCTGGTGCCCTGAGCAATCATTTCTTGTCGGGGATGACCCATTTAATCACTGGAGATCCCGACTAATTGCCCTGCTCTACAAACGGAAATCTTTTGGCGATTCCAGCATTCATTATAACATTTAGTATTTCCAGAATGTACAATTGTGTCTTTGCATCTATTTTCTTTGAGAAGGAGGTAGAGTTGTAATGTTACAAATTTCTAACCAGTTTTTAAGAGACCAAACAGTGCTGAAAGGTAAATTGATTTCAAGCACATCAAGCAAAACATTAGATGTAAAAATTAGCTGAAACACTTTAGTAAAACTGATCCCCTTTTCTTAGCCTCTCCAGCAATTTCCCTCCTACTATCTCAATCCCCAGTGTGTAAGAGGAAGAAGCAAAGCAAAACACCCACATGTCACGTTTAGGTTACAGAAATTGTTGTCAAATTATTCACACAAACACTCAACATTTCTTTATTCTTTGTGGAAGTCTGACCACCTTCGTTAGGAAGTTGGGCAGAAACTTTCCATAGTACAGAACTTTTCAGTAGCTGAAGTTAAGGCTCTTTTTAAGTTATATATTCAAACTAAATTTTCCTCCATCTCTTTTTAATGAAAATTCTACCAAGCAAGGCAGAAAATATTGCCTAACTAGAAAGTGATCAGGAAAGAATAAGTTTATGATGTTGCAAGCAAAAGATTTTCCTTCCTCCTCAGACTAGCACCATTTTTATACAAATGTCTCATTTTATTTTATTTTTTATTTATTTATTTATTTATTTATTTATTTATTTATTTATTTATTTATTTGTGGTACTGGGGATTGAACCCAGGGGCATTCTACCTCCGAACTATATCCCCAGACCTATTTTTTATTCTTTATTTTGAAACAGGGTCTCACTAAGTTGCGGAGGGCCTCACTAAGTAGCTGAGACTGGCGGCGAACCTGCATCCTCGCATCCTCCGGTCTCAGCCTCCCAAGTACTGGGATTACAAGCGTGCGCCACCATGTCCGGCCCCCTATTTTTTATTTTTTATTTGGACACAGGGTCTCACTAAGTTGCGGAGGGCCTCACTAAGTAGCTGAGGCTGGCCGCGAACCCTGATCCTCAGGTCTCAGCCTCCCAAGTACTGGGATTACAAGTGCGCGCCACCACACCCGGCTTAAATGTCTCATTTTAAAGTGGAATTGGAGCCGGGCAGGCGTGGTGGCGCACGGTTAGGTTTATAATCCCAGTACTTGGAAGGAGGATCAGCTACTTAGTAAGGCCCTCTGCAACTTTGTGAGACCTGGTGTCAAAATAAAGGATAAAAAATAGGGCCGGGAGTGTAGTGCAGAGGTAGAACGCCCCTGGGTTCAATCCCTGGTACCGCAAAAATAAATAAATAAATAAATAAATAGGAATTGGCTTGGCAGATCTAAAGATTCTTAGTCTAAAATTGATTTAGTAGTAGGAAAAAGGTACATATTCTTAATTTCAATTTTCATGCTTATTGCCTTCTGTGCCAATAAATGAAAAACCAGAAGTGCTTTGAATAAATCAAAACCATCCTTAGTTCACAAATTCTTTTCAACTTGCAAAAGGATATAATTTTATTCCTAAGGTGAAACCAAAATTTAGTTTTTTTTCCATTTGTTATCTTCTTGATCTTCCATTCTAGTAACAGAAAAGCTTGAAAAACTTGTTTTCCAGTATAGGGAGAGTATGAAATGGAGTCAGAATGGTTTCTATGACCAACACATATTGTATATATTATATTTTCCTTGTAAATATTCTGTGGAATTTAGTTAATTGTCCATTGTCACCATCTTCATTGCTTAAAATAATCAAAATTAGAATTTTGAAGGCAATGCTACCCAGAATTTCAACATCAATCCTTTAAAAAAGTGTTTCATTGGATATCTGGGTAATTCATCCCTAGCTGAATAGCAATGGTTCCTTAAAATGGAGTAAAATGCAAGAAAACGTAGCCACCACCTTTAGCCTTTTCATTATTAAACACTTTGTCACTTTCCATGGCCCTTTAAATATTTCACTTGTAGCCTGGTGTGGTGGTGCACTCTTATAATCCCAGTACTTCGGAGACTGAGACAGGCAGATCACAGGTTTGCGGTCACACTCCGCAATTTAGTGAGGCCCTCTGCAACTCAGTGAGACCCTGTTCCTAAATAAGAAATAAAATAAAGATGGGGTTGTAGCTCAAAGGTAGAATGCCCCTGGGTTCAATCCCCAGTACCACAAAAATAAATAAATAAATAAATAAATAAATAAATAAATAAAGTATGTTTCACTTGCTTTCAGGTGAGGTCTTTAAGTTGTTTTGCTCTTAAACACACAAAATTCTTGGAGACCCATCAGCCTCTTTCTGCAGAGGGACAGTATTAGAAATAACCTGCCCTGAATTTATGCCAGCTCTCTGATAGCTTTAAAGCAACCTTGTGGATTTTATCCCTTTTTTGGTATAATTTATTTGTTCTAACAACAGAGAAAGTACCTGTCTTTTGTTGTAGCATAAAATACTGAGGAAAAAGAAGCTTACATGGGGCCAAACTAAACTAGAAAGGAACAGAAGCAAGAACTGGTATCTTTCAGATGTTCACGTATTCCAGAATCAGTATTGGATTAAGATGTCCTTGGAATTTTTTTTAATCTTTACTTTTTGTGGTGCTGGAGATCGATCCCAGGGGCATTCTATCTCTGGGGTACACCCCAGCCCTATTTTTTATTTTGAAACAGGGTTTGTCTCAGTCAACATTCTCACTGTTATAATCCAAATGACTGACTGCACAACTTATAGGAAGGAAGATTTATTTGCTCACAGTTTTTTTGAGATTCTGGGTTCAGTTCATGTGAGGCCAGGGTCTGAAGCTCAGGACATGGCAGGGGAAGTGGAGAGAGAGCACAAAGCTCCATTCTCACATGGTGGAGGCCAGAAGCAGAGAAAGCAAGCCAGCAAGGGGATTCAGAGTCACAAAAACAATCCCTAAGGCCACGCCCCTAGGAACCCACCTCTGCAGTCACCCAACCCATGAGCCTAGGTTACCACCCAGATAAATGCATTACAGTGGATTTATCCACTGATGAGATTACAACCCTCATGACTTAACTATATCAAACCTAACTCTTCAGAGGACATTCTATATCTGACCATAACAGGGTTTCACTAAGCACACACTGACCTCAAACTTTCGGTGATCCTCCTGCCTCAGCCTCCCAAATACTAGGATTAAAGGCATGTGCCACTGCATTTGACTGGATTTTTTTTAATTGAGTAACCCAGAAGAGTTCTATTTACTTCACTTCATTTGACATTATCTTACATCTATTGGATTTTTTTGTTTTGTTTTGCGGTACCGGGGATTGAACCCAGGGGCGTTCTACCTCCGCGCTACACCCCCAGCCCTATTTTTTATACTTTATTTTGAAACCAGGTCTCACGAAGTTGCGGAGGGCCTCACTAGGGATAGAGAGAGAGAGAGAGAGAGAGAGAGAGGAAAAGAGAGAGAGAGAGAGAGAGAGAGAGAGAGAGAAAGAGCTGAGGCTGGCCGCGAACCCTGATCCTCCGGTCTCCGCCTCCCAAAGTACTGGGATTACAAGCGTGCGCCACCACGCCCGGCTGGATTTTTTTTTTTTAAACAGGGTCTCCCTGTGTTGCCCAGGCTGGCCATGAACTCCTGGTGTCTTCCTGCTGCTCCTCCTTAGTAGCTAGAATTAAAGGTATGCACCACTGTACTTGGCTATTTGGATTTTTATTAAGTATTTGATGGTTCAAACCTGGAGCCTGTAGATGTCCCATTGGTTCTGAAATACTTGGCTTCATGAGTTGCAGTACAAATCGCTTCTAGGAATTGCCTATTCATTGAGATGTGGTAGTGTTTGGTAGGGCTGTGTTAAAGATGGGAGGTCAGCCAAGCTTGGGAGAAAAAAACAACAGTTGCCCAAAGGAAGTGATCAATCAAAATGGACTATACTATCTTGGGTTCAGACTCCAGAATCAAAGGGTTTTTAGATGCATGCATCCTGGTTCACCGAGATTGACTCAGACCCAATCCTGCTGCACAGGAGAGCTGGTGGCCATGCTGGGAATGGTGCATACAGAACAGTCTTCTTGCTCACAACAGAGCAGTGTTTTCTTTTCTTTTCTTTTCTTGCACTGGGAATTGAGCCCAGGGGCATTCTACCTCTGAGCTACACCCCCCAGCCTGATTTTATTTCTTATTTGGAAACAGTGTCTCACTAAATTGCAAGGGCCTCTCTAAGTTGCCGAGGCTGGCTTTGAACCTGCGATCCTCCTGTCTCAGCCTCCCAAGTACTGGGATTACAAGCGTGCGCCACCACGCCCGACTTGAGCAGTGTTTAAGGACTTAGTCAATTCCTTTGACTTCCAAGAGGAGGCATGAGATGACCAGGATGAAAGAAGGCATAGCTTCTCTCACCTCCCTTTTTGACTAAACTATAAAAACATGGTGACATACAAGGGCAGGTTGTACCTCTCACTTCTTGTATGTCTTTGAGCATACAACTTTCTGTGCCTCAGTTTCCTCTTATGAAATGAAGAAGAGAGCATTGGATAAGATGATCCTTAAGGCCTTCTCAGTTTTGTGATTTGATGAGTATTGAGGAGGAAGTTTTAGGGATTGAATTGTTGAAGTTGTCTCCCAATATTCTAGAAGTTTTCAGGGACACATTGCTATCAACTATCCTGACTTAACTCTCAAGTAATTCAGTAGTTGTCTCCTCCTTTCTCTTGTACCATCAATATTTTCCACTTTTGTGAATCATTGCCACCCTCATATGAACCTGCTGTAATATCTTCCAAACTGTAAAAACTCTTCAACGGTATATCCCCTCCACATACCACCATATTTCTTTGGTTCTCTTTATAGAAAAATTAATTTTAAATGTAACCCATAGTGACAGTCTCTACTTCATTTTCTTCCATGTTCTCTCTCTCTTCTCCTACTAACGAATGCATCAAACACCATGTTGCTATACATAATGGTCAGCTCTGAAACTCATCCAATAGACCTTTCAGCAATATTTCACAGAAACCATTGTTCCCTCTTTCCAGAAACTTTGACTTCAAGGACACTACTCCCTTAATTCTTCTACCTCACTGGTTGCTCCTTCTATCTTTGCTGGTTCCTCCTGACCTCTCTGACTTCTAAAAGTTGCAGTGCCCAGGAGTCATCCATCTCTATATGCACTCATTTCTTTAATGGTTCCATCCATTATCATTGCTTTAAATGGATATACTGTAATTAACTACTATGTACTGATGACTCTACAATTTTTATCTCCAGTCTAACTCTTCCTCTGAATTCTTTTTTTTTTATTGAGGTACTGAGGATTGAACCCAGGGACATTCTACCTCCGGGCTACACTCCCAGCCCTATTTTTTTAATCTTTATTTTGAAACAGGGTCTCACTAAGTTGCAGAGGGCCTCACTAAGTAGCTGAAGCTGGCTGTGAACCTGGATCCTACGGTCTCAGCCTCCCAAGTACTGGGATTACAAGCGTGCGCCCCCACGTCCGGCTTCTTCCTCTGAATTCTAAATTCATATATTTCCACTTTTGACTTAACTTTTTCTCCACTTGAGCATCTAATAGCCATCTGTAATGGTTTGGATTTAGAACGTCCCCTTAGTCCTCATGGAAACAAGGTAGCAATGTTGGAAGCCGAGCTTGGTTGCTAAGGAGGGGACCCTGGGGGTGTGGCCTTGGGGATTATATATCCTTCTTCCTCCTCCCACTTAGCTCTTTTGCTTCCTCAGCCTCTGATGTGAGGAGCACAGCTCTTGCTCTCTCCCTCTCTCTGCTTCCCACCACCATACCCTGAGCCCCAGACCCCAGCCTTACATGAACTGAACCTGGAATCTCCAAGAAATTGTGAGGAAATAAATCTTCCTTCCTCTAAGTTGTGTGGTCAGGCCTTTTGGATTATATCAGTGACAATGGTGACTGAGACACCATCTCAGATTTAATACAAGCTCTTACTGTCTTCCTAAAAAATTCTGGTCTTTCAGTCTTTTTCATCTTAATAAAGGACAGAGCCATACCTAACAATTTGCTTATGACAAAATATAGTAGTAATCCTTGATTCCTGTTTCATTCACATCCTAACTCAATCCATTAGGAAATCTTGGAGGCTTTACCTTAGAAACATCTTCATAAGTTTTCCTCTTCTTATCACCACCACCATCATCTTGGTCCAATCCATCATCTCTCTCCTAGATATTATTATAGTCTCCTAATTAGTCTCTGTTTCCACCTTTGTCCCCTTTTAACTTATCCATATTGCAGCCAGTATGATCCTTCCAAAGGAAAATTGCAGTTGTGTCACACCCCTGTTCAAAACCCCATAATGATTCCCCATATCATTAGAGTATAATCCATAGTTCTTAACACAGTTCAAAAGGCCCTACATGAATAGTCCCATTATTTTCTTTTTGATCTCATCTCCTACTGCTCCTCTCTTCACATACTCTGTTCCACGCTGGCCTCTTTGCTAAATTTGAAATTACTAGGTACACTTCCACTTTGGGCCTTTCCACCTCCCCAGATATCTTTCATGGTTTTCTCCTTTACTTCCTTTGAATAAAACATCATATATCAGAGAGATCTTTTCTAGCCACTCCATATAAAATAGCATGTTCCTCCCTTAGTTTCTCAGCATTTCCTTGCTTTATTCTTCATAGCCTGTGATATTATTTATCTAAAGGTATAGCCACTCAGCTAGGCATGGTGGCACACACTTGTAATCCCAGGACTTGGACTTGGGAGACTGAGACAGGAGGATCACAGGTTTGAGACCAGCCTCAGTAACATAGTGAGCTCTCAAAAACCCAGCGAGACCCTATTTCAAAAACAAAAAATAGAAAGATCTGCGGGCATAGCTCAAAGGTAGAATACCCCTGGGTTCAATCCCCAATAAACACACACACACACACACACACACACACACACACACACACACAGAGGCATAACTGCTCTAAGGTTGATTAATTCAGTTCTTTAGAATGGCTCGATGACAAGCCTGTGGCCCCTTTAGTATGTTAAATTCTGTCCTCATGAAGGATTGTTGTTCCCTCATTATTGGTGCTGTTTCTAAGAATCTAATGTTCATTTTACTAAAGACAGAAATAATGGGAACTGTTTCCTTTTGGACACCTCTTTTAAAGATGAGAGAAAACCTTTCCATGTACCTCCAAAAGTTTGCCCTTGTGTATTTCTGGCCAGAATTGTTTTGTATGCCCACTGTTAAACCAATCATAAACAAGAGCTACCATTGTTGACAATCAAGATTCACCTCTTGGGGCTTAGCATTTCCTAAAGCACTTGAACACCTTGTAAACAAACAAAATCAGGGTTATGTTAAGCAACAATGAAGTAGGGTGATGGGGATAGGGTAGAGCCCTTGCTTAGCATGTGTGAGGCCCTGGGTTCAATCTCCTGTATCTTGTGGGGGGGGGAGCTGGGTGTGGTGGCACATGCCTGTAATTCCAGTACTTGGGAGGCTAAGACAGGAGGATTACAGGTTCGAGGACAGCCTCAGCAAGTAGTGAGACTCTCATCAACCTAGCGAGACCCTGTTTCAAAATAAAAATAAAATAGGGCTGGGGGTGTGGCTTGGAGGTAGAATACCCCTGGGCTCAATCCCCAGTACGAAAAAGAAAAAGAAAAAGAAAAAGAAAAAGAAAAAGAAAAAGAAAAAGAAAAAGAAAAAGAAAAAAAAGATAGAGAGAAAGAAAGAAAAAAGAAAAGGGAAGGAAGGATGGATGGATGCTGGCTATTGGGTGGATATCTGTATGTGTGTGTGTGTGTGTGTGTGTATGTGTGTGTGTGTGTGTGTATGTGGTACTTGGAATTTAACCCAGGGACATACACCCCCAGGCCTATTTTATTTTTTATTTTGAAACAGGGTCTCACTAAGTTGCTGAGAGCCTCTCCAAGATGCTGAGGCTGGCCTTGAACCTGTACTCCTTCTGTCTCAGCTTCCCAAGTGCTGGGATTACAGGTGTGTGCCACCATGCCCAGCTTGAGTAGACATTTTAAAAGTGTCTTTCATACTGTGATCAATCACAACTCCATTTTCTTGGCCATCTCTTAATCTAAAAGATGTGCATGATAAATTTCACATTCCCATGCAGCTGATCATTTGAATCAAGGCAGGTGTCTACTATTCCTTATCATTTATCTCTGTTATATTTAATTGTATTCATTTATAAGAGTTCTATCTATTGTCTGTTCCTGAATAGCTAACTACCCTGAAACTTAGTGACATAACACAACAATGTATTTGCCCATGATTCCGCAATTTGGGCTGGTCTTAACTGGATGGATCTTTGATGATCTTACCTAGGTTCATTCAAGTGGGTGTGATCTTTGGTCTTTGGTGGATAACTGGGGACTGAGCCTTGGTCTCCATGTTGTCTTTTAAGGAGACTAATCAGGCTTTTTCACATGGCAATCAATAGTATATCAAAAGGGCAAGTCTCAAATGTCAAATACTTAAGCTTCTGCTTGGTACATTTCTAATGTCCCATTGATCAGAGCAAGTCATATAGCAAGGTCCAGAGTCATTGTGAGCGGAGACTACACAAAATCAGGAATACCAGGGGGTTTGATTTACTGGGGATAATTATGTAACAATTTACTCAGGGGATTAACCATTAAAGAGAAGAAAATAATCACTAGGAAAACTGTGAAAAAACAAAATAGCCATTCCTTTCAGGAATACTATACAACTTCTCTAATCTGTGCCAGAGTAAAATATAAAAATAAGAAGTTCTCTCTCTTGTGCTCCTTTTCCCCCCTTTTATTTGGTGCTAGGGATTGAACCCAGGGTCTTGCACAGGCCAAGCATGCACTATTAAAAATGAGAGTATTGGCCGGGCGTGGTGGCGCACGCTTGTAATCCCAGTACTTTGGGAGGCAGAGACCGGAGAATCTGGGTTCGCGGCCAGCCTCAGCTCTCTCTTTCTCTCTCTCTCTCTCTTTCTCTCTCTCTCTCTCTCTCTCTCTCTCTCTCTCTCTCT
>PVJS01044770.1:0-16517 GCA_004027185.1 Glis glis
CATGATGTACATACACAAACCTATAAGACTCAATCACTATCCGGAGCATGAAAGGGAGGGAAGGGGGAGGGAATAGGGTGGGATTGGAGGGAGGGCTAAATGTGCAATGTGTGCATGTATGATGTTCATACCCTGACATATATCAAAATGTATAATTACAATGCACCAATAAATGAACATAAAAAGTTAAAAAAAAAGATTCTGGCTGCATTTGGACCCCTGTGTTGACTTCCCCACATTTACACAGAAGTCTGAGCCTCTTACCTGGCCCAGGGGCAGTAATTCAGGTATTACTATCATTATTCTGATGACTATTATTTATATTCATACTACTACCAGTATTATTCTTACAAATATCTTAAGATGTGCCAAATATGGTAAGCATTTTTTTATTTTGTCTTTGAACCTCTCAGGAACCCAAGGGCGTTGTTTCATTACCAGCATCCTTTAAAAAAAAAAAAAACCAGCTGAAATTTGGAGAAAAAAAATCAAATGCTATTAAATGGTAGAACAGAAGCTTACAACTAGACAGTCTGACTCCAAAGCCAATTTCTTTAGCCCTGAGGTACAATTGCCTCTGAAAGCTAAAAGCTCTGAAAGCCACGTGCTTCAAGTTCCCTTCAGGCACCCTAGAGTCTCACACAGAGCTAAGCACACAGTAAGTGTGAGCACATGCTAGGGGTAAACTCACTGTGTCCAAAAGCAAGCTGATCCTCTTCTGCCAAAAACCTGCATCTCCCAAGTTCTTCCCATTTTTCCCATTCTTTTCCTAATTATTTCTGTTCATATAGTTCCACCCTTGTTGATATGTTGTCTTCTTTAGACCCCTGGGTGAGAACAAGAGCAGCTAACATTTATCAAATATTGATCATGTTCCAGGAAATACTTTATTCCAATCTAACCCGATGGGGCGAGTCTCATGAATAACCCCATTTTACAGATTGGAGATAGGATAAAAATTTAGCAGTCTAACTCTACCAGCCACATTCCCATCCCTTAAGTTCTATTGCTTGCAGCCATGCCGATAAATAGTACATTCCTTCCATAGAGCCTGCACACTGTATTTTTCCCCTTTTCAGTCCTGTGACAAGCCTCAGGTTGTATTCTCAAGTATCTGTTTATAGAAACAGCTTCCTTCCTAGGCTGTAACTACTCCCCCACACACACATAGTTAAATTCATTTTATTAATGACTATTTTTTTTTACGGTACCGGGGATTGAACCCAGGGGCGTTCTACCTCCGCGCTACACCCCTGGCCCTATTTTTTATACTTTATTTTGAAACCGGGTCTCACAAAGTTGGGGAGGGCCTCACTAAGTAGAGAGAGGGAGAGAGAGAGAGAGACAGGAAGAGAGAGAGAGATAGAGAGCTGAGGCTGACCGCGAACCCGGATCCTCCCGTCTCAGCCTCCCAAAGTACTGGGATTACAAGCGTGCGCCACCATGCCCGGCTATTAATGACTATTAACTAAATATATTTTAATTGACTCATATTGTTTGCCTCCATCTTGTCTATTATTCTTGTCTTCTAAAATTCTTCATATTTGTCAAATCAGAAGACTGCCCGTGTCCACCTAAGTCATCATTGTCATTCTCTGTATGATGTAAAATTTCTGAGGAGTATCAAGTGGGACTACTAAAGCATTCTGCCCATCAAACTACAAAAAAGGTGTTCCAGATCAGCGGGGCTCCATCTGCCAGGATTACTCTCATCACCTCGGCAATTGCTTTCCACTTTTTTGGCTCATGAAAGGCCCTCAGACGATGTTCACGGGGAGTGATAGGTAAAAAGAATACAGACTTTGGATGTATTCATTTATCCAACAACCACTATTCAATACATCCAGCAGCTACTACCAGCTTTATCACAGTCCCTGAAGGGATGTTATGAGAATTAAATGAGATATAAATTTTTAGTATGGTGCCTAGCCCATACTCACCCATACACATAGAAGTCCAAATCTATGGTGCCATAGACCCACCTCTAGACCCAGGGATGAGGCCAACTTTCCTAAGATAGAAGGCCTGCCTGAGAGAGAGGTCCTGTGTAAGAATCACATGCACCTCTTCAGATGTATAATTGCTGCAAAATTGCTGTACAAGCTGGGTTTCCATCTAAACTTCTGCCAACAGCAATGAGGACTGACATTTCTCCACATTCTCGCCAAAACTTAGTATTTTTTTTTTTATTAATGTGAACATTGAAAGATCTGAAATGGGGCCGGGCGTGGTGGCGCACGCTTGTAATCCCAGTACTTTGGGAAGCGGAGACCGGAGGATCCGGGTTCGCGGCCAGCCTCAGCTCACACATGCGCGCGCGCACGCACACTCTTCCTGTCTCTCTCTCTCTCTCTCTCTCTCTCTCTCTTTCTCTCTCTCTCTCTCCTTAGTGAGGCCCTCCGCAACTTCGTGAGACCCGGTCTCAAAATAAAGTATAAAAAATAGGGCCGGGGGCGTAGCGCGGAGGTAGAACGCCCCTGCGTTCAATCCCCGGTACCAAAAAAAAAAAAAGAAAGATCTGAAATGGAATCTTACCATGCATGGGCCATTCTTGTCTCTTGTTTTCATAACTTGCCAAATTAAATAATTTGACTAGTCTATAATTAGGTTATTTTCCCCCTCTGTGTGTATTTTATACTCCAATTTTTTCTCTATTGATTTTTTGCTAATAATTTTTGACTAATCTGTGTCTTTCCATCATTATGTTGTATACCTGTCATGCAAATGCTTCATATTTCAAAATTAACACTGTTTTCCTTTCTGGCTTGGTCTTTTTGTACCTTATTGAAAAACTCCTTTTCTAGCTTTTCTAGCCAAAGATAATAAACACAATTTTTGTAGTTTTAGCTGCAAGTTTTATTCACCTGGAATTTGTTTGTGTGTATAATATGAGATAAAGACCTTATTTATTTACTTATTTATTGCAATACAAATGGTCAGTTTTTCTAGTATTATTCATTGGCTGATCCTTTCATTCCTGATAATTTTTTCATGTACTAAATCTTCACTTATAAATGAGTCTAACAGAAAGACTCCAAATAAACAACCTAATGATGCATCTCAAAGCCCTAGAAAAACAGGAACAAACAAATTCCAAAGCCAGTAGAAGACAGGAAATAATTAAGATCAGAGCCAAAATTAATGAAACAGAGAATAAAAATACAAAGAATCAATTCAACAAAGGGTTGGTTCTTTAAAAAGAAAAATAAGATCAATAAACCCTTAGCCAATCTAATAAAAAGAAAGAGAAAGAAGATCCAGATTAATAAAATTAGAGATGAAAAAGGAGAGACCACCACAGACAGCTCAGAAATCCATAGGATCATTAGGAACTATTTTGAAGACTATTATTTTAATAAATTGCAAAATCTAGAAGAAATTGACAAATTTCTAGATATACACAGCCTACCTCAATTGAACTAAGAGGATATAGAAAACTTAAAACACACCAATAACAAGGAATAAGACTGAAACAGTTCCAGGTATCATGGTACACACCTGTGATCCAAGTACTTAGGAGGCTGAGATAGGAGAATTGCAGGTATGAGGATGGTCTCTGCAACTTGGTGAGACCCTCAGCAACTTAGCAAGACCCCATTTCAAATTAAAATGTGCTGGAGGTATAGCCCAGAGGTAGAATGCTCCTGAATCCAATCCCTAGTAAAATAATAAATAAATAAATAAATATTGAAGCAGGAAGCGATAATAAAAAGCCTTCTAATGAAGAAAAGATGAGGACCAAATAGATTCCAAGCTGAATTTTAAAGGAACTAATGGTAATGATCCTTGATTTACTCCATGAAATAGAAAGGGGTGGAATGCTCCCAAATCCATTCTATGAAGCCAGTACCGCCCTGATCCAGAACTGGATGAAGACACAACAAGGAAAGAAGACTACAGACCAATATCCCTGATGAACAAAGATGCAAACATCTTCAACAAAATATTAGCATTTTCATATAAAGTTATAAAAAAAGAATGTCCACTATCACTACTCCTATTCAATATAATACTTGAAATGGAACCAACCGAGGCATCTGTCAACAGATACATGAGTAAAGAAAAATGTGGTATAGACACCTAATGGAGTTTTACTCCGCTATATAAAAAAACAGAATTATATCATTTAAAGGAAAATGAATGGGACTGGAGAAAATTACACTAAGCAAGGTAAGCCAGATTCAGAAAACCGAGGGTCACATGCTTCCTCTCATATGTGGAAGCTAGAAAGAAAAAAGGAAAGAAAGAGGATCTCGTGGAAATTAGGAGGGAAACCCGCAGAGAGTGTTGGAAGGGGATAGGAAAGGAAGGAGAGGGAGAGGGGAGGTACAAGCAAGAAAGCACACCCAATAATGCCGTGTGTATATGTAAATGTATCACTATAAACCTCACCATCATGTACAATTACAGTGCATCAATCACATTTTTAAAAAATAAATATTCTTAAACCAGTGTGGGACAAAATAAAATATATGAGTCTAATTCTGGGCTCAGTGTTCTATTATTAATATTACTTTGCACCATGTTACTTTTTCTTCTCCTGTTCTTTTTCGTCCTGCCCTGCCTTTTTCACACTGATCAGACTGTCTTTACTCCTCCTTTCCTCATGCTCCACTGACCTAGATGATGTCATTTCTATGTTCTGTCCTTTAGAATTATCCTCAACCTCATGACACATAATGGTGTCAAGGTTCTCAATGGATCTACCTCTCTCCCTCTAAAATATAGTCATCTTAGCACACTGCCACCTAATCACCTTTTTCTATCTTTCATAGTGTTGATAACTGGTATGTTAGTTCCATCCTACTTTAATGCCTCAATTAGTAATCATCTTGTTGTCTGTAAGTAAGCCTTATTTAGAGTCATGTACATACCTTCCAATGCATTTGCTCACTATTGCTCTTTACATTTTTCTTATTCATCCTTTCAGCACTTTGCAAATATGATCTCACTGATTTCCATCATCCATTGCTACTTGCAGTCTAATTGTTGCGCCATCCTAGGTAATGTCTCTTTTCTTTCTGCTCACTCTTACAGTCGTTTCTCCGTGGTTCCTGCTCTGTGTTTCTCTGTTATGTGTGTCACTGAAGTTGTGCTTGTTTATTTGCTTGTTTTACTATCCACAGAACTCAGTGTGCTTCTTTATTCTGAAAACACATATTTCTTCTAGTTGGTAACTTCTAAAACCATGATCTTTTAAAATGTTCCCCACCCATTCTCTCTATTCTCTTTTCTTGATAACTTACTATAAACTTGTTGAATGACTTACTCTTTCCTTCATATCTTTTAACCTTTCTTTAATAGTTTCTGTGTCTTTATTTTTGCTGAGCCATATTCTATATAATTTCCTCAGGTCTATGTTCGTAAATTCTTTTTTCTTCTGTGTCTAATTTGTTGTGTAATCTTCCATCGAGTTCTTCTTCTCATTGGTGCATTGTAATCATACATCTTGATGAGGTTCAGGGTGGTAGAGGCATACAGGAACCCACCACTTATTTAGCCCTCCCCCAATTCCCACCCCATTCCCTCCCCCTTCCCTCCCTCTCCTGCTCAGCATAGTGATTGACTTTGATAAGTTTGTGTATGCACATCATGTGCATTGGGGTGTTTCCCTCTTCCCCCCTCTCATCTCCCTTAGGTCGCCTTCTTTACTCATCTAAGGTTTCTCCTCCTTTGTCTGGAGTCCCTCCTATGTCCCATTTTCTCCCTAACTTCCACATAAGAGGGAGAATATCCGACTTTTCACTTTTTGTGACTGACTAATCTCACTTAGCATAATGTTCTCCAATTCCATCCATCTCCCTGCAAATGACATAATTTTGTTCTTCTTTATGGCTGAGTAAAATCGGGTTCTTTACTCCTTCACAACTACATATTTTTCATCTTGAGAAATTCTCTTTGGTTTGCTTTTTTTATAAAGTGTACCAATATTTTTGTTCATATTACATTGCTCTTTTATTTTTTATGATTTCTTTATTTCTCTTTAATAAATATAAATATTTTTAAATTTTTAAAGCACTTCTCAAATTGTTCTATTATATCGAGTTCTTGGTATACTAACCCCCTGTTGAGTTGAGCCTGCTGGCTTGTCCTCATGGCGTCATTTCCTCAAGCGATGTGTAATTTTTTTATTGTGAGCTCATCTTTAATGTGGGTTTTTTCTTTCACTGTTGAGATCACTCAAGATGAGTGTAAACATTTTATATTTTCTTCCCTGATAATATTCAGTTGTCATGTATACATATATGTATATTCATATCTCCGGTTATATGTATGTGTGTGCATATATATATATATATATATATATATATATATATATGTTTATCCAGTTGGGTATCTATATCTACCTATCTGTCTACTTGAATAAATATGCTACTTGGATCCCAAGGCCAGGGAACTTGGCTTGGATGCTATCTATGGCCAAGATGTATATGTGTGTGTGTGTGTGTGTGTGTGTGTGTGTGTGTGTGTGTATCAATAACTCTACTCTGCTTAAGATTAAATGCAGACCCCATCTTTTAAAGAGGCGTCACCTTAGCCAAGCCAGGTGGCCCACATTTGTAATCCCAATACCTGAGAGGTTGAGACAGGAGGATTGCAGGTTCATGACCAGCCTCACCAATTTAGCTAGGCCCTCCCTTCACAACTAAGTGTAGACTCTGTTTCAAATAAAATAAATAAAATAAAATAAAATAAAATAAAATAAAATAAAATGGGGCTGGGCATGTAGCTCAGAGGTAGAATGCTCCTGGGTTCAATCTCCAGTACCACAATAAATAAATAAATAAATAGATAGATAGATAAATGAAATAAAGAGACATCACCTTGAGTTTTCATTACTGATGTTTCTTTTCCATCCAGGGATCTGAGGAGAGGACACATTTTTGTTGCTTTTGTATATTGGCATTGGGATTTTTTAGTACCCTTTTAATCCAAGTGGAGTCTTCTATGGGATCAAGTTTCTCCTCTGCACTGGGCTCAGGCTCTGGTGTAGGCCCTCCCGATCCCCTGCAGGCATTCGGACCTCAGCTGTCAATCAGGAGAGCGATGCCTGCACCTAGCAGCCATTCATAAGTGGCTGCAATGTCAGTTCACGGCCAACTTGAATTTCATCCTAATGTTGAGAATTTGAAGATTTATCTTTTATTTTGAGCTTGCTTATGTACCTTTTAAAAGCTTATTTTAACTGTGTGTGTGTTTGTGTGTTTGATGTGAAGCTAGACTTCTTTGTCTTTCATTTTATTAAAAGTTAAATTTGAAAGTCCATCTCTCTTATCTATTTATGTATCCATCTACCTATATATCACCCAGGAGACTGTGAATTCCTTATAGACTTGAATGTTAGCTTTTTTTGTTAATTTGGCAATGACTGCAAATATAGAATTAATAAATTCTAACTCTGTTACAATTAGGAATAATAGTAGGTTAAAAAAAAACATTCTGTGTTCCTGTTTTGTTGTCTAAAAGTGATAGTACCAATACCTGCCTCTTGGAAGTATTATGTAGATGAAATAAAATAATTTATAAAAAAAATTCCGACATGGTGTCTAATGCATAGCAAAAAGATAATAAACCAAAAAGAGAAAAAAAATCTTAATAAATGGTAATTAGCATTATTAGGACATTTGCTAAGCGAATACGTATATGAATAAATTAAAGAGCCTTCTTAAATTCACGCATTGAGGGCCATGCAACCTGAATTCTAGAAAGTGGAGTTGTCTCAATCTGAAAACAACGTGATTTCACCGTATCCACAAGGACATGTGAGGCCTCGCAGCTATCCAGGCCATAGAGCGTACCCTGGCCAGGTTCCCTGGCTTCCCTCCACGCTCCTGTGGAGCAGCAGCTGTCTGCCACCCTCGTGCTTGTGAGGTGTGCTGGAATCAGAGAGGCCATAACCTGCCACCCTCCTTTGAGAATATTATGACCCCATGCAGTATGCCCTCTTACTGGCACATCCCCATGCCATCTTTCTCGTATTGGAAGAGAAAGCAATTTGGGCGAACAGATCTCAGGCTAGAGAACTCAAGTGGGGTGTAAAAGCAGGTTAATACCTTATTAAGAACAAAGGTTTGAAGGAGGCAGCTCTTCTGAGGAGATCTAAAAAACCACTTCCCATTGCACACTGAGGCGCTCAGGTCGCACCAAGTGTTACCGGCTCGTCAAATGTTTCCACACTGTGGGCCTCACCCAGGTTACATTCTTCAGCTGTTTCTTAAAGCAGTCTCCACTTGAAAGAGAGCGGAGAGTCAAGGTAGTGTCTTACAAAGCATGCCTTGTTTGGGAAATGGAAATGAGGCTCGGAGACCAGGGGGTGAGGGGCGCCCAGGGCTTGGAATGGGCCTGTGAGTTTCTCGTTTCGGTTTCTCCCACGGTGACCCGGGCAGCCACTCCATGTGACCTGTGTCCAAAGTCATGAGAAACAGCTGGAGGGAAAGTGAGGAAGGTGAGAAGAGATTGGATAGAGACCTGGTAAACATCCTCTCCTTTCTGTACAGTGCTGGGGTGGAAATGGACTCTTTCTGCGATGCTTCTAAAATACAAAGTATACGCCATCAATTATTTAGAAGTCATTTATTGGACACTTTCTCTGTGCCAGTTCGAGTGATTATTATATGCCCAGTGTGCAAACTGTTTATTTTTTATTATCTCACTTAATTTTCACGATACTGCAAGGACAGTATTATCTCATGTGCTTCAGAACTGTATTGTGCTGCTTCTCAGTTGCTGAAAAGCAGAATTTTGCTCAACATGAAAGCATCGTGATTTAATTGAAAACAATTGAGCTTTGTGGCTAGATAAACCCAGGTTTATTTCCCAGCTCTGCCATGCATTAGTTTGGTTACCATGATCAACATAATTTAAACTCTCCTAGGCTCAATCTGCTCATGCATAAAATAGGGGTAATAATAACTACCTCATAGGATACTCACAGAATTAAAATGAGATATGGTTTACATAAAACCTATTAGAAGTTAACATTTATTGAGCACTTTCTTTGTGCCAGGCATGTGTTAACCACTTTATAAACACTTTATTTAATTCTCACAACATACTCTCTTAAGTACAAAGGATTCCAATTTCTTTTAAAGAAACTAGGTTTATAAAACTTATTTTTTTCCCAAGGCCATAAAATAAGTGCCACAGTTGGCATTCCAAACGCTTCTCTCCTGCTCGATTGTGGCCTTCACCACCGTTCTTCAAAGGATTTGAAGGAACAGCCCGAGGAACAGTGGAAATAGTCACCATTTTTTGAGGTTTCATACACATAGTTCCCATTTCATAAAGGAAGTTAGATGAGGTACTTTCTCAAGCACCTTCCAACTCTGAGTCTTCTTTATATAAAACAGATGTCCTACAGCATTAGAGAAGAAGGAGAGTGTGTTAGCCCAATTTGGCTTGGTAAGAACCTTAAGACACAATTTCCCAAATTGTCCGTGACAGACACCTACCCATTCCTGTTTTGTCTTCATACAGTGGATCCTTGGTCTAATCTCAGGCCCTGTTCATTAGATTTTTCTTCTTTGAGGTTTTTATTTTTTATTTATTTTGGTTCACCCTTCTCCTTCCTTTTCCTGCCCCACCACTAATCTATGCCCATTCTTTTAAGCATAGTGTGGACAGGTCTGGAAACTTCCACCATGCTGGACACTTGATGCTGAAGTTCTCCTCAGCTGGAGTCTACACTGGCTCTGCCCACTGCCTCTTTCCCAGCCCTGTCCCTGAGGCACAGTGAATTTGGTCTCATTCACTCACCATTGTTATTTCCTGCCCCTCGAGGCACCCCCGCATCAACTCACATCTCAGCCTCTATCATTAGTCTGGAGGGGTTAATAATCAATGATTCCCAGTGATCAGTGAGCCCAACCCCCCCACTCCAAAAACACATCCCAGGAAGCCCGCTCTACACGAAATAGCCTCCTTTCAAGTCCACAGCTTTCCCTAATAGTGTGTGCACCCAGAAGCCAGGCCTGTTTTATAGGTGTCTCTCCTGTTTTTTATTCTTTCAGATTTTATTTGAACTTCGGGAGAAATAAAGGTCTTTAAATATAAGTAAGTGACAGAGAACAAAATAAAACAAAACATTGTCCCTCTTTTCACACAGGGGAGACCCACTGTTAAGATCTGGAAGGGACGTTGGAAATTCTCTACCCAAAATTCTCATTATGGTTAAAGAAACTGAGACCAAAGAGAAAGGGACTCTTACTTTCCTACTTATCTTGTTTGCCTTCTTCCCTGCCCTACACATTTATGTGCACGTGCACACACACACACACACACACACACACACACACACACCACATGCACATACATACTCAAATCCCCCCTCACACAGTAGTTGGATTATACCATATAAAACTTCATTTGAGTAAGTAAACCTCCAGTATTAAAATAAAACAATTTCATGTAAGGTTAAGCTACATAGGAATTAAGAAAAATTAGATTTTCTCACTAGAACACAGCACAATGGAAAGAAAAAAAAATTGGGGGTCTACCTGGTTTGAATGGATCCCCTCTGTGTGACCTTATGTGACATAGTTAATGTCTCTGGGTCACATTTTCCTCTTCTGGCTTCCTCACAGAACTGCTGAGAAGATACAGCAAGGTTCCATGTGGATGTGCCTATCCTCTGGCTGGCACATAGTAGGCTCCTCGACAAATGTGTTTTTCCCTCAACAGGGTGAGGTTCAGGAACCCTGAAGAGATGGCGTTTGGGTAAGTGCTGTGGTGAGGTGAACTGAAGTAAACAGGCGGAGCCCAACAAACCCTCAGCGACAGACCGGACTATGTGGGCTAACCATACCCAACTCCACTGCAGCTCACAGGTACACAAAAGGAATAACAGCATAGCTCACTGACCTCCGAGTGATGGAGACACTTCTAGAAACACAAAACAGCAGACTCTCTAGGCTCCGGGAGATGGGAAGTGTCCATAGGGGGCACTGAACACAGGCCACCGCACCTCCTGGGCCCCTTCTGTCTTGACAACTCCAGGCCTTTGGATATATGGAAGCCTCAGAGCCATCCCCCAGGCCCAAAGAGAAGCACAAGGCCCATCTTCTTTTGTGGAGCCTGAGAATCCCAGCACTGCCCCAGGGAAGGTCACTGGCAGCCTCAGCCAGAGCGATGTGAGTCGGGATGAGCCATGATATTGAGTTCCAGCAAAACCCACAGAATGTTCTGAACTTGTGACTAAGCCCGTGCTAAATAAACAACCCCCAACATGCACCTCACAGAGGATGGCTATGTGCGCTGTGGCCTAGTAATCTCTTTCCTCAAAGAAAGGAAAGAGCAGCCAAAAGGTTCTACTTTGCAGTTTTCAGCATTTTTTAACAATGACATATCCAGCCTCTATGTCAGGCTGGTCATCCTGTTGAGAGCTCAGTCTAATGGGAAGGCTGTTAACCACCGAGTTCTCCGGAGCCCAGGGCCTCCACAGGACCACCATGGAGGTACGGGTGGGGCCAAGCAGATGGCACGCTTGCCTGCTACTCCCTTCTGTCAGCCAGGGCAACTTCCCTTTTATTGATTGGATTTTATTGGCCTTCCTCATATTTTATTGAAAAAATAAAAGCGTAAGAAGGTCCTGCTGTTTCTCAAAAGAAAAATAGTACAGAAACACAATCTAGGGCAATGACGTTAAGTTAAAGGGATGAGGGACATATGATTTAATGCTGATGGGGGGACAGCTGTTAATTGTCATTCGTTGTGGGGCCAAGCACTGTTTTCAAAGTCCTCACATGACCCTCAGTGGTGGGTACGATTATTAACCCTATTTCACAGAGGGAACAGAGGCCCAGAGAATTTGAGTAATCTTGCTCAGGTCAGACAGTCAATAAATGGCCCAGTATATATTTTCTCCCAGGAGCATTGATGTTAGAGCATGTCCTTTACAATTGATGTATTGCCAAGTCCAAGCACGGTGGCCTTAGCCCAGCTTTTCATCTCTGTCCTTGGACTTCATCCTTTTCAGCCTCTGCCCTTAGAAGACCTCCTCTGGGTACTCCATTGCAAACAGCATCTCCTCTGGGCAGTCTGTTTCTCCTTTACTTTGTTTCATTTTCCTTCTTAGCACATATCAAACATAAAGAGTTTGATATGTACTTGCTTTTGGTCCTCAATCTGTGGACCCCCAGCATATCAGCTCCTGAAGATCAAGGGCTTTGGAAGCTCCTAGGTCGATGTCCATCCTGGACAGCTGAATTAGAGCAAGGTCTGTGGAAATAAGTATGCACCAGGTACAAGAGTTGAAGATAGAGGAAAAAGACCTGGATTGAGAAAGACAACATGGTACAGGGTGATGAACCTGGAAGGTGAAGTCAGACAACTCAAATGAGATTACAACTCTGTTATCAATTAACTGTGGGACCATAGGCAAGTTTTAATTTCCTCATTTGTGGTAGGGAAAATTACCTCAGACTCACCACACTGTTGTGAGGGTTAATTGAGATAGTGTGCATCAATAAATGATTCTTTGTGATTTACTTCATTCATTTTCTCTCTAGAGCTAGTTCTGAAAAACATAGCCAAGCACATAGTAAGCACTCAATAAATATATTTTGGAGGGTGGAATGTTAGATCATAGTTAATTAATAGAGAATCTACTGTGTATTATTGTAAAAGAACTAAAAAAAGAGTAAAGATACCAGCAACTGTCTCCTGACCTACTATATGACTAATTGTCCACCCTTGGACAAGTTTCCTTGCCTCCTGAGTATGTTTCCTCCTGAGTAAAATAAGGAGAATCACAGGTAAAAACTTCCTCAATAAGACCCCAAAGGCACAAGAAATTAAAATGAGGATTAATATGTAGGATTGCATTAAAATGAAGAGCTTCTGTGCAACAAAGGAAACTATCAAGAACCTTACGAGAGAACTGACAGAATGTGATATCTTTGTCAGCTACTCCTCTGATAGAGGACTAATATCTAGAATATACAAAGAACTCAAGAAACTCATCACCAAAAAACAAATAACCCAATCAAAAAATGGGCAAGTGAACTAAAGAGACACTTTACAAAAGAAGAAATACAAATGGCCAATAAATGTATGAAAAAATGTTAAACATCATTAGCAATCAGAGAGACGCAAATCAAAACTACCCTGAGATTTCACCTAACTTCAATTAGAATGGCAATCATTAGAAACACAAACAATAATAAATGCTGGTGAGGATGTGGAGAAGTAGGAACTCTGATACATTGTTTACTAATAATTTACTCAAATTATTGCAACCACTTTGGAAAACAGTATGGAGAGTCCTCAGAAGAATGGGAATGAACCTACCATAGGACCCAGCTATACCACTCCTGGGTATCTACCCAAAAGAATTGAAACCAGACTATCATAGTAACACATGCATATCTATGTTTTTAGCAGCACAATTCATAATTGCCAAACTATGTAACCAGCCAAGATGTCCATCAATAGATGAATGGAAGCTGGGCGTGGTGGCACATGCTTGTAATCCCAGTACTTGGGAGGCTGAGACCAGAGGATCCAGGTTCACGGCCAGCCTCAGCGACTTAGTGAGGCCCTCTGCAACTTAGTGAGACCCTGTTTCAAAATAAAGAATAAAAATATAAGGCTGGGGGTGTAGCTCAGAGGTAGAATGCCCCAGGGTTCAATCCCCAGTACTGCAAAAAAAAAAAAAATAGATGAATGGATTACAAAAGTATGGGATATACACACAATGAAATTCTACTCAGCCATAAAGAAGAACCAAATTATGTCATTTGCAGGGAAATGGATGGAACTGTAGAATATTATGTTAAGTGAGATTAGTCAGTCACAAAAAATGAAAGGTCAAATTTTTTCCTTCATATGTGGAAGCTAGGGAGAAATTGGGGCACAGGAGGGACTCCAGACAAAGGAGGAGAACGCTAGTGGAGTGAGGGAGGGGACCTAACCCAGGGAGGTAAGAGGGGAGAGGAAGACTTGAAGAGGGAAACACTTCAATGGACATGATGCACATACACAAATTTATCAAAGCCAATCACAGTGTTGTGCATGGGAAGGTGGGGAGGGAGAGGGAGTGGGGTGGGAACTGGGAGAGGCGAGGGCTCAATGAGTGCTGTGTGCATGTATGCCTCTATCACCCAGAACTTCATCATGATGTATGATTATAGTGCACCAATAAAAAATAAATAAATAAAAAGGAGGTTGAGTGAAATAATATATAAGTTGCCTTTTATCTCTGAGAGCTCTAAAACTGCAAACAATATCCCACAGTTGATCTGGTTTCCCTTGGATTTCTGGTAGCAAATCATTCTGCCCTGATTATTGTCAGAAAGCTGGAATGACCTATTATGGTTTTTTATTTACTTCCTAGGTTCCGGTCCAAATAAAAATTGGTAGTACAACTCACATTAGAGAGTAACAGTTGGTGGTGTTGCCAAGGGATACCCATGTTTACAATGGGCAGTCACTTACCTCTCTTATCTGAGTCTCTGAGGGTCGTTCTGGGTTGGTGAGCCTCTTGACTGATTGGGTTTAAAGAATGCCAGCACCCCCTGTACTTGCCCTCAAGCAATGGAAGCAGGTGACATGCTTCAGGTCGTCCTGTGTTGTGTCCACCTTGCAGAGCTCAGTGGTTCAGTTCTGATTCCAGAGGAAGAGCCATTGTTTCTTTTGACGTGTTGATTTATTGGAAGAGGCTGTGGCCAAGGAGCTTACTAGCTTGGAAAGTCCTACTGGTGACCTGATAGGAAAGTTCAGTTTTCTTCACCATCTTTTCCTTAGCCATCATTTCAAAGAAGCCAGTATATTACTTGTGCCCTGAATCAAAAAGCCTACAGAGCCATAATGGCCTCTAAGAATTCAGCAGAGTAATCATAGTTTTGTGAATCAGTGTCCAATGGTCAGTGGACTAGCAAATACATCCCACTCATAACATACAGATTATCCGAAGATTCCATCTAAGCCTCACCTTTTGTTTGACATACCAAAGATGAGTCATGCACATCACTTATTGGTTTTCAAAGCCTTTTCACATGTATCACTTGATACTCATGCAGGCTGCATGGAACTGGTCTTATTACAATTTTATATTTCATATGAAGTAGCTGAGTCTCAGAATGCCTTTAAGTCTTGCCTAATGACACAGATTAGAATCTGGGTTCTCTGACTCAAATCCTTGGCTCAGATTCAAACGGGACCAAGAGATTGGAAAAGAACCAAGGTCGAAGTCCCTATGTAGAGCAGAACAAGAGACAGCTCTAATTTCAACATCCTCTCAACTTTCCCACCCCCACAGGGCACAGAGAAAATCCCTAGGAAAGGACACACGGATATTGTAACCAGCAACCCATTTAAGTAAGTACTAGGAAAGTCAGGCACATATGTAGCTCCTATATAGCTGAGCATGGCAGTGGGAAGGTGGGAGGGAATGTAGAGACTCTTGAACACACATGCTAAGGCATCACCTGGACCTAGGTATGAAAACCCCAGCTGTGCCAACTGAGAGCTGGGTGATGTATTGGAAACTGTTTCTTCTCTCTGTGGCCTTGGTTTGTTCAGAAATAAGTAAGAATATATCCCTCATAAAGCCATTATAAGAAGCAAATATAGTAATGCATGTAAAATGTTAAGCAGAGTTCTTGGAAGAAAATGGTAGCTACAATTATGTGTTATGGTAATCAAATCTTTTCACCTCATCAGCCTTCAGTTTACTTGTGTATAAAAATGAAGTGGTTTAGTCGGGCATGGTGGCGCACACTTGTAATCCCAGTACTTGAGAGGCTGAGACTGGAGGATCCGGGTTTGCGGCCAGCCTCAGCTACTTAGTGAGACCCTCCGCAACTTAGTGAGACCCTGTTTCAAAATAAAGAATAAAAAATAGGGCTAGGGTGTAGCTCGGAGGTAGAATGCCCTTGGGTTCAATCCCAGTACCGCAAAAAATAAATAAATGAATGAAGTGGTTTAAGCTGGGTGTGGTGACACATGCCTGTAATCCCAGTTCTTAGGAGATTGAGATAGGAGGATCGCAGGTTCAAGGCCAGTCTCAGCATCTTAGCAAAACCCTCAGCAACTTAGCAAGACCCTGTTTCAAAATAGGAGTAAAAAGGTATGGGGGTGTAGCTTGGAGGTAGAATGCCTCTGGATTTAATCCCTAGTACCACACACACACACACACACACACACACACACACAAAATAGGTAGTTGAACTAAATGATCCTTAAGTTTTACTTTCTTCAAGCTCCACATGATTTATGACTATAGTTCATGAAATAGAGAGAGAGAGAGAGAGAGAGAGAGAGAGAGAAGATCAAAATGGATTGATTTAGTGACATGTCACTGGTATAAGATGGTGTATTAGACAGGGTTCTCTAGATTAACAGAATACACAGAATGAGTATATTTAAAAAAGGAATTTATCAGATGGGCTTACAGTTTGCAGCAATGTAGTCCCAGGTTCTGACTGCACGTGGAGAGTCAGAGGAACCAGTAGCTGGTCGAACGGTCTAAGAGCTGGAGTCTTAGGATCGGAGCAACCACTAATTCAGTCCCAGTCCAA
>PVJS01044771.1:0-16517 GCA_004027185.1 Glis glis
TTATTGGCAAATTCTATTTCTGTCAGTTTTTCCTTCATGTATTTTGGTACTCTGTAATAAACTGCATATATGTTTATAACTGTTATATCTTCCTGAAATATTTATTATTTTATCAGTATAAAATGATTCTCTCTCTGTATAATTTTTAGTTTAATATCTATGTTGTCTAGCTCTCTTGTGGATGCTATTTACAGGATATATATTTTTCCATCTCTTTTTATTTTTTGCGGTACTGGGGATTGAACCCAGGGGCATTCTAACTCCAAGCTACACCCCCAGCCCTATTTTTATCCTTTATTTTGAAACAGGGTCTCACAAAGTTGCGGAGGGCCTCACTAAGTAGCTGAGGCTGGCTGCAAACGCGGATCCTCCAGTCTCAGCCTCCCAAGTACTGGGATTACAAGCGTGCGCCACCATGCCCAGCTTTTTCCATCTCTTCACTTTCATTCTATTTGTATTTTTGAACTTAAAGTATGCCTCCTGTAGATACTATATATAGTTAGATCTTTTTAAAAATCCAGTCTGATACTCTTTGCCTTTTCAGTTTATTGTTTAATTTATTCACATTTAATCTTACTTTCATTTGGTTGGATTTACATCTGCCATTTACATCTTTTTTTGTGGTACTGGGGATTGAACCCAGGGGCATTCTACCTCTGAGCTATGCCCCCAGCCCTATTTTTTATTCTTTATTTTGAAACAGGGTCTCATTAAGTTGCGGAGGGCATCACTAAGTAGCCGAGGCTGGCCGCAAACCCAGATCTTCCAGTCTCAGCCTCCCAAGTACTGGGATTACAAGTGTGTGCCACCACAACCGGCCATTTTACTCTTTTCCATATGTCTCATGTCTTTTTTGTTCCTCTGTCCCTCTCTTACTGCTTTATTTTGCATTGAATAAATGTTTCTAATGTAACATTTTACTTACGGTAATGAATTTTCATTATTTTAAAAGTTATTTCCTTAGTGGTTTATCTAGGGTTACCATGTACATCTTATTATTTATTTAGTTAGTTAGTTAGTTATTTTGCGGTACTGGGGATTGAACCCAGAGGCATTCTACCTCTGAGCTATGCCCCCAGCCCTATTTTTTATTCCTTATATTGAAACAGGATCTCACTAAGTTGCGGAGGGCCTCACTAAGTAGCTGAGGCTGGCTGTGAACCTGGATCCTCCGGTCTCAGCCTCCCAAGTACTGGGATTACAAGCATGCGCCACCACGCCCGGCTATATCTTAACTTATAATCAGCTTCAGAGTTATATTAACTTAATGCCAGTGATTCTGCTATGTTTGGTTAGTTTATAGAATTTTCTAAGTCTTCTATTGCTAATCTTCTGCCTAGATTTTCTATCTACTTGTTCAGGAGTTATTGAAGTATCCAACTACCATAGATTACTGTAGAACTGTCTAGTTCTATTTCTGTCAATGTTTGCTTCATGTATCTTAGTACTCCACTATTAATTGCATATACGTTCATGATTGTTATAGAAATGTTCATCCTATATCACTCTATACCCAATTCCTCCTTTTTCATGGTATTGCTATCATACTTAGTACATCAAAAGTGTTATAAAGCCAATAATACATTGCTATAATTGTTACTTTATATAATTTTAAGACTTCAAAGAAATTGAGAGGAAGACAAATATATATAATAGTTTTGTTATAGTAACATCGTTTATCATTTCTGGTTTTCTTCATTTGTTTCTGTGAGTTTGCTTTACCGACTTGAGTCATTTAGCCCAACATAGCTTTGCTCTAAACCACCTCATTTGTACTGTTATTGGGAAATATATTACATTTATATGTGCTCTAGCAATTGTTTCTCAAATATCTTAAGTGAAAAAAGAAGCAGAAGTATGTGTGTGTGTATGTGCTTGTGTGCGCATGTGTATGTGTGTGTGTGTATACTGTATTAGTTACATAGTTACCTTGTGCTATTTTTCATGTGGATTCAAATCACCATCTGGGGTCACTTGCATTTAGACTGAGGAACTTCCTTGATTTTTTAAAATTTTTATTTTATTTTATTAGTGCATTACAATCATACATCTTGAAGGATTTCAAGGTGGTTGGCGTATACTTGCACTCATTGGTCAATTAGCCCTCCCCCAATTCTCACACCCCCTGCCTCCCCCCTCCCTCCTTCCCATTTTCAGCATAGTAGTTGACTTTGATATCTTTGTGTACGTCCATCCTGTTCACCAGTTTGTTTCCCTCTCCTTCCCTCCCGTCTCCCCCAGTTAGCTCGCCTTCTTCGCTCAACTGAGGTTTTCTCTCTTTGTCTAGGGTGCTTCCTGTGTGGGGTCGTGGCACATCCTCCTGTGACCTCAGCATTGGGGTACTCCGGGGCGGGGCTAGGGGCTCGCCTGCCCTGCGTCCCTAGTGCAGGGGGTTCTCTGGGGGTGGGGCCGAGGGCTCGCCCGCCCCGCGTCCCCAGTGCTGGGGGGATATCTGGGGGCGGGGCCAAGAGCTCACCGACCCCACGTCCCCAGCGCTGGGGGAAGGCGTTCTCTGGGGTGGGGCCCAGGGCTAGCCCGACCCACATCCCCAGCGCCAGGGGTGTCCGGGGGCGGGACCAAGGGCTCTCCCGACCCACGTCCCCAGCTCCAGGGGTGGGGCCAAGGGCTTGCCCGCCCTGCATCCCCAGCACAGAAGGGAAGGGTCCTCTGGGGACAGGGCCAAGGGCTCACCCACCCTGCGTCCCCAGTGCAGGGGGTTTCCGGGGGCAGGGCTGAGGGCTCGCCCGCCCCATGTCCCCAGTGCTGGGGGGAGGGGTTCTCTGGGGGCGGGGCCAAGGGCTCGCCCACCCTGCGTCCCCAGTGCCGGGGTTTTCCGGGGGTGGGGCCAAGGGCTCGCCCGCCCTGCATCCCCAGGGCTGGGGGGAGGGGTTCTCTGGGGGCGGGCTTGAGGGCTTACCTGTCCTGCATCCCCAGCGCTGGGGGGAAGGGGTTCTCTGGGGGCTGAGGAGGGCTGAGGGCTCGCCTACCCCTCCTTCCCAGTGTCGGGGGGAGCCATTCTCTGGGGGCGGGGCCAAGGGCTCTCCCGCCCCACATCCCCAGTGCCGGGGGATCTCTGGGGGTGGGGCTGGGTGCTGCCCCGCCCATGTTTTCATTGCTGGGCTGCTGGGGGGGCATGTCTCATCTACCTATGTCCTCAGTTCTGGGGTGTTCCAGGACGGTGTTGGGCTGATCATGGGGGTCTGTGGCTAGCCAGCTTGTGTTCTCAGGGTTGGGCTGCTCCTGTGTATGGCCACCTCTTCATCTCTCCTCATCCCACTCATTGCAGGAGCAAAGGCTCACAGCCCACCCCTTGAAACCACCGTCGTTGTAGGTGCAGGTCTGGATTGACTTGGGCTTCATCATGTTCCAGAGTTGATCGGTTTCAATGGTGGTCTATAGTCGCTGGTTCCACAAGGATCTGCTGTCTCTTTGCTGTTGGTCTCTGGGAGTCGTGGTGTAGGCGTGGCCCCTCATAGATGGTGCCTTCACCTCCGCTCTCCACTTACCAGGTGAAATGCGTGGAGTTCTGTTTAGCCCCCCACTCTGTCCGTTGCCTCGCACTCTGCTGCTCTTCAGCTCTCTTTGTTTTGTTGAGTTTGGGCTGCCCTACTTTTCCTGTTAAGAAGCAGCCTTCCCGCCGGCCAAGTTCTGAGTTTCATTGTGCCGGCGACATGCCGCCTCCCTTTATCTCACTCACCCGTGTTCTTGATGTTGGGCAGCTCCGGGGAGCCATGCTATATCCGTCCATGTCCTCAGTGCCGGGGTATTCTGCGCCAGTGCTAGGCTACTCCAGGGGGGCCATGTTTCACCCACTCGTTGTCTCGGTGTTGGGCTGCTCCTGTGCCTGGATGCCTCATCTATGTCTCTCCGCGTCGCTTTCTTTGCGGGGATTGAGGCTCGAGTCCCATGCTTTGCAGTCGTCGCTGTTGTAGGTGTGGATCTGGTTTGACTTGGGCTTCATCATGGTCCGATGGCGACTGCTTTCGATGATGGGCTATAATCGCTGGTTTCACAAGAATCAGCTGTTTCTTTGCTGGAGGATTCCGGGAGCTGTGGTGCTGGCTTGGTTCAGCCAAGATGGAGCCTTTGTCTCCACCTTTGTCTCCGCTCTCTGCTTACCAGGTGAAATGCTTTGAGCTCCCTACTGCCCTCGGCTCTTTCCACTGCCTCGAATTCCACTGCACTTTGGCTCTCATTGTTTTGCTGAGTTTTGGCTGCCCTACTGTTCTTGTCAAGATGCAGTCTTCCCGCAGGCCGAGCTCCAACTCTTGGTGCGCTGGCGACACACTGCCTCTAGCTATCCTACCATCTTGATTTTTATATTATATGTATTTTATCCATTTTGTTTTTCAGGAATATCGTTATTGCTTATTCATTTTTTAATGATAACTATGCTGGATAAGGATTCTTGGTTGAGTTTTCATTTTCCTTTGAGCATTTTGAATATGTCTTCCCACTGCCTTCTAGCCTCCATTGTGTTTGATGAGAACTCAACTTTTGATCTCATTGGAGTTCCCTTGTAACTAATAAGTCATTTTTCTCTTCCTGTCTTTCAAGGGTTTATCCTTTTGTGTGGCTTTTAGAATGTTTACTATGATGTATCTATGGATGTCCTTGCATTTATCCTAATTGGAATTCATTGAGACGCCTAGATATACAATTTAATGTTTTTCACTATTCTTGGATAATCTGGGGTCATTATTTCTTTGAATGTTTTTCTGCTGCCTTGCACAAATATCTGTCATTCCAGGGTGACTGTGCATACCCAAGTATGTGCCCCCAGAAGAGTAATGTCAGATTAACATTGCTTAATTATACTTAGCATGGTGGGGGACAGACTTCACTAAAATTACCCAGCCATTCACTAAACAAATAACAATGAAGAGCCCTGAAGGGATGACATAGAGTTGCCACAATGTATTATCTAAAATGTCTAGTTTGCCACAAAAAATATGAGACATGAATGTGGGCAGGAAATTATGATCTATATATTTCTTTTTGGTACAGAGGATTGAACCCAGGAGCATTTTACCTCTGAGCTACACTCCCAGCCCTATTTTATTTTTATTTGGAAACAGGGTTTCATTAAGCTGCTGAGGTCCTTGTTAAGTTGCTGAAGCTGTCCTCAAACCTGCAATCCTCCTGTCTCAGCATCCCAAGTACTGGGATTACAAGCGTGTGCCACCACTCCCAGCAAGTCTGATTTATATTATGGAGTGGGGGTGGGGGTGGGGAGAGCAGGTAACAGGATTTCCTTATGAGTGTGACTAGATACCAGGTTTAACAGGCAGCAAAGACTTCAAAGTAGCAATTATGAATATATTCCAAGAACTTGAAAGAACCATGATTAAAGCAGTAAAGGAAGTTAAGATGATAATATCACATTGAATAGGGGATATCAATAAAGAGAAATATAAAGACAAATGGAAATTCTAGGATTGAAAAGTATAAAAACTGCTAGTCTTCTATTACTGTAACAAATACCTGAGATAATTGACTTATAAAGAGAAAAATGTTTATTTTGACTCAGTTTTGGAGGGTCCAGGCTTTGTTGCTTTGGGGCTTGCGGCATAGCAGCACATCATGGTAGAACAAAGCCATTCACCTCATGGGCAGGGGAAAAAAAGAAAGAGGAAGAGACCAGGGTCCCACAGTTCCCCTCAAAGGCATGCCCCATTGACCTAACATCTTCCAATAGGTCCTGCATCTTAAAGTTTCCACTACCTCCAAATAGCATCAAGCTAGGGACCAAGCCTTAACCACATAGACCTTTGAGGGACATTCCAGATCCAAACTGTAGCAAACTATAATGAAAAAAATGCTTGACTGGTTTTACAATGGATTTGAACTGTCAGAAGAAAGAATTAGTGAACTTAATGGCAAATTAATAGAGATTATGTTATCAGAAGAACAGAGAGAAAAAGAGTGAAGAAAACTGAAGCCTCAGCCAGGCATGGTGGCGCACACTTGGGAGAACTTGGGAGGCTGAGACAGGAGGACTGCAGGTTCGTGGCCAGCCTCAGCTACTTAGTGAGGCCTTCCGCAACTTAGTGAGACCCTGTTTCAGAATAAAGAATAAAAAATAGGCCGGGTGTGGTGGCACACACCTGTAATCCCAGTACTTGGGAGGCGGAGACCGGAGGATCCGGGTTCGCGGCCAGCCTCAGCTTTCTCGCTCTCTCTCTCTACTTAGTGAGGCCCTCCACAACTTTGTGAGACCCGGTTTCAAAATAAAGTATAAAAAATAGGGCCGGGGGTGTAGCGCGGAGGTAGACCGCCCCTGGGTTCAATCCCCGGTACTGTAAAAAAAAAAATAGGGCTGGGGGTGTGGCTCAGAGGCAGAATGCCCCTGGGTTCAATCCCCAGTACCACAAAAAAAAAGAAAGAAAGAAAAAGAAAACTGAAGCCTCAGTAAGGCACCGTGAAGGGAGAATAATGAGAGCCTCAGAAGAGATCCCCCTGCCTGCAAACTGGGGAAAAGAGTTTGGATATACCATTCTGGGGTGGACCTGGCTGACAGTGGAGTATAAGTGGAACAGTTTAGATTCAAATATTTCAAACTCACACTGTTCTTAATGAATAATAATAGGTTTTCTTAACTAGGCTTTCCTTCCTTTGCTGTATGCCCTTAGGACCATTTTGAGACTTTTGTGCATGTTTTTATTTTAATAATTTTTACCAGTTTCACTGAGAGGTGGGTCTGCAGAGCTCCTCAGTATTATGCTGAAAGTCCATCTCTTGCCATACATTAGATTATAAATCAGTATTATACACCTAAACCTTTGTTACTATCTTCCAAATTTCAATTTGCTCCTTTTTACTTCACAGATTTCTTTTGACCTTCAGTTTTATTCTACATGTTCCACATTACCCTTTCATCTCATCTCAGCTTTTAAATCCAAACAAAAGCAAAATAGTAAACTGAACAGCGTTGTATTTGAAATCCATCTTTTGTTTGTTTCTTTTGTGTGTGCATGTGGTACTGGGGATTGAACCCAGGGACATTCTACCGCCGAGCTACACCCCCAGCCCTGTTTTATTTTTATTTTGAAACATGGTGTCACTAGGTTGCTGAGAGTCTCACTACTTGCTGAGGCTGTCCTCACACCTATGATCCATCCTCCTGTCTCAGCCTCCCAAGTACCATCTTTTGTTTCTTAATCTTAAATGTGAAATATATGGCTTTTCTCCATAAAACAAATACAGTTAAGGCACTTTGTTCCATTTCCTGCATGTCAATATTAAGTTCAGAAATTTAGATTTTTTTTAGATTAACATTAGCCCAAGTAATTTACTCATACCATTTTAATAATGCTAGTATTTAAACACCACCCTGCATTTTATATTTCAAATCAGCCATTTACAACCCAAATTACATTGCAGAACAGTACTCTTGGCCAGGGCTGGGGAAGGAGAGGAAGTAGTGTAGAAAACAAGATGCCAGCCATAGCATCTATCAGTGAGGATGGGGGTTGGGTGAGAGGTAGAAACTTTACCTGGTTCTTAGAATGACAGAATGAATGTTTGATAGTTATTTGGGTTAATTTTAAGAGAACCCATTTCTGGGCATTAGCTGAAACAAACATAAAGACTGCTTTTTGCTGGCAGCCAACCCAGTTCAATTTCCACTTTAATTTGAAGTCTCAACTGAAATAATTCCAGTAAACAGTTTACTGACTACTACTTTTGTGTGTGTGTGTGGTACTGGGGATTGAACCCAGGGGCATTCTACCTCCGAAGCTACACCCCCAGCCCTATTTTTTTATTCTTTATTTTGAAACAGGGTCTCATTAAGTTTCGGAGGGCCTCACTAAGTAGCTGAGGCTGGTCGCAAACCTGAAGTCCTCCTGTCTCAGCCTCCCAAGTTCTGGGATTGCACCACCACGCCCGGCTTACTGACTCCTACTTTTACTTCTCTTTCTTCATTCAGCATTCAATAGCACTGTTTCTCACTTTTAGTATACCAAAATTTCATAAAAATTTGTTTCATATTTTAGCTCTAACCTAAATAAATTTATTATCAAAACAGATGCAGAAGCAAGTTAGTGCATCGATTTCAGCACAGAATTGATTCATTCACCTTCCAGAGATTATAGTCTTGAAGTTAGCACAAAAGGATACTCTCCTAATTTTTGTTCTGTTCTTCTCTTTTGAAGAATACTCTTGTGAGTCCAGATGAAGTAATAGCAATTGAGGAGGCAGTCGGTATTAAGAGGCCATGTGCCCAAGAAATGAGCCCAAATTGTGGGAAAAAAACCCTTGATGAACCAAATTTTCCCTTTTTCCTATGAGCAGGATATCCATTACCAAAGCTTGATGTGAACTTCCCACTGGAGCCTAGAGAAGAGCCATGGGTGAAGGAATTACAGGATTCCAAAGAAATGAAACAATTACTTGATTCTAAGATAGGTAAGTAATTGTTCATTGATATACTGGGGATGAAAGAAAAGAAAAATTCAAACTTTTTTCTGTGGTACTGGGGATTGAACCCAGGGGCATTCTACCTCCGAGCTACATCCCCAGCCCTATTTTATTGTATTTTTTAAAACAGGGTCTCACTAGGTTGATGAAAGTCTCACTACTTGTGGAGGCAGTCCTCTAACCTGCGCTCCTTCTGTCTCAGCCTCCCATGTACTAGGATTACAGGAGTGCACCACCGCACCCGGCTGAAAAATCCAAACTTAATCAGGGTAAAGAGCTTGGAATTCTGCTTAGGAATTTCTGTATTGCTGCTAATGGTTTAATGTGACTCTTCATTTACTTTTTGTTTTGAAACACAATGACAGTCATTTCTTTTCCTTCTCTTAGGTTTTGAGATCGGGTTGGAAAATGAAGAGGATGCTTCAAAACAGAAAAAACTGGAGAATATGTATCCATTTATTGTACCTTTAGAGGGGAATGCTCTCCATGGTCCCATTCTGCAGAAAGACTATGTACAGTTAGAAAATCAATGGGAACCACCCCCAGAGGATTTACAGACAGATTTAGCAAAACTAGTAGAACAACAGAACCCCCCTCTAGGAGAGATACCTGAGAGCTCTAACCTGGAAGAACCTCTCAACCCTAGGCCCCAAAAGAAAAAGAGTCCAGGAGAAAAGCCTCACCGATGTCCTCAGTGTGGAAAATGTTTTGCTCGAAAGTCACAACTTACTGGGCACCAGAGAATTCATTCAGGAGAGGAACCTCACAAATGCCCTGAATGTGGAAAAAGATTCCTTCGTAGTTCAGACCTTTATAGACACCAACGACTTCACACTGGGGAGAGACCCTATGAATGTACTGTATGTAAAAAGCGATTCACTCGGCGGTCACACCTTATTGGGCACCAGAGAACCCATTCTGAAGAAGAAACCTATAAATGCCTGGAGTGTGGGAAAAGTTTTTGTCATGGATCAAGTCTAAAAAGACATCTGAAAACTCATACAGGTGAAAAACCTCATAGATGTCATAATTGTGGGAAAAGTTTTAGTCGACTGACAGCCCTTACTTTGCACCAGAGAACACATACTGAAGAGAGACCTTTTAAATGTAATTATTGTGGGAAAAGCTTTAGACAGAGACCGAGCCTCGTTATTCATTTAAGAATTCATACAGGGGAGAAGCCATACAAGTGTAGTCATTGTTCTAAAAGCTTCAGACAGAGAGCAGGCCTTATTATGCACCAAGTCACTCACTTTAGAGGACTTCTTTAACAATTGTTAAGGGAAACAGGTCCTATAGAAATTAACATTAACTAAAAAAATTGTTAACCTTCAGCAGCCTATTTGTCTTGTAAGAAGCTTTTTGTTTGAGTTTGTAAGAACAGTGTTTTTTTTTGGGGGGGGGCTATGGCTATTTTTTAACCCATCTTCCGAGGCATATGAGTTCTAGAGATCCATCTATTCTTGCAATTGTCCTAGCTGTGATTTATTCTGTCTCCACAACTCTTTTTTTATTACAATGGAAAATTTTGTGTTCCAAGGCAAACATATCATAAGTCTAAGCATAAAACATAGAGATGATGACAGTCCTTTTAGGAGTAGGGTAAATATAATGGATAATCATGTCCATCTGACATATCTGTTATAGCAGTACCATACTTATTCTGCTGTGTGATTTCTATTTTTGTGTGTATGGTGCGTGGTACTGGGGACTGAACCCAGGGGCATTCTACCTCTGAGCTACATCTCAGCCCTATTTTATTCATTTATTTTGAGATAGGATCATGCTAAGTTCCAGAGGGCCTCGCTAAGTTACTGAGGCTGGCCTCAAACTTGCAATCTTCCTGTTTCAGCCTCCCAAGTACTGGGATTATAGGCGTGCGCCACCATGCCCGGCTTCTGCTGTGTAATTATTAAAGGTGACTATATCAGCTCAAAGCTTTAGATGTGCCCCAGGTGACAAGAAAGGAGACAGTAAATTTTGCCAAACAATAAAAATGTGTCAGGAGCACAAGGATGAAGGAGGATGTCATTTGCCTGTCAAGAACTAGGTTATTTCCATTGAAATTTTAATATTTAAGGAAATTAAGATTTTTAGCCTTTACTTTTTAATTTTGCAAACATTTCCGGTCTGCTTAGTTGGCAGTCGTTGTAATGGTATTTAGAGTGGCGTATTGATTCGGTAGTTAAGTTCTAGGTCTGGAAGAATCCATATGATAGTTAAAGTGTACAAGTAGAGTCTAATTTAATTTCAGTTGACTGAAAAACCAGTATCCATGGCTTTTTACTCTCCTTTGGTATCTACTTGTCTTTTAGTGCTTTGAAATTTTACCCATTTTTAATTCAGTATCTCCATAAGTATGTGTCTTAGAACATTTAGTTCTGAAAGATATCCTGCAAATAAGTTTGGAAAGTGTTTCCTGCATTCCCCCTTCCTTAGATTCATAATGCACATCAGTATATGAGGATTTCAGAACCATCTAGTAAAGGAGGATAAAGAACTTCTTTGAGCTCAATGTTTTCCAAACTTATTTGACCCCAGAACCTTTTTCATATATATCTAGTAATAAATTACAGAACTAGTATTCTGAAAGTATCCCTTGGAACACACTGCCTTAAACAAATACTTCTATAGCTATCAGTATAGTCCTCTCGCTCCCAAGTTACTTATCTCCAGTTGTTTCAAGGGTATTATGAAAAATTCTTTAAAAATATACATCGTTTGTATGATATACACACACATACATTTCAAGGAGGCAAGGATCACTAATTCAGATAATTTATAAGTTTCTCAGTGATACTCAACCTCTTTGAATTTTACTCGTAATTACACACATACACACACAGATATGTAACCATTATTTTAAGGAAGCAAGGATCACTAATTCAGATAAGTTAATAAATTGCCCAGGAATTCTCAACCTTTTTCAATTTTTCTTATAATTACACAGAAACACACACACACACACACACACACACAGTTACTACTTATATATTCATTCTCATATAATCATGGTAACAACTAAAATTCCCATAGTGAGGGAAGAAGTCTTATTATCAGTTAAAGCTATTAATATGTGAAAATATTCATTGAGCCTAATTCCTTGTTATAAGATACAAGAAATGGGACATTCAAGCATTTTCCCTTTATGAAAATATCTAGTCAACTTTTTCTTAAACTAGAACTAGGGAAGGTATATCTCTTCTATTGCATTGAAGTTCTTGGAAGTGATATATAAATATTTGGGGGGTATCTACTATATGCCTAACCAGTCATGTTCTAGGGTTAACAGAAGCTAGTAAAGAAATAAAATTCATGAGTCAGGCTCATAAAGAGTTTATAATATCTCTAGTTGAACAAGTGTTGGGAAACAAATGGAGAACAATGCAAGAGAGTTTCTAATTAAGTGCCAAATTATATCAAGTGCCACAGTCAGGATGTGTCTTTAATTCTTGACGTCCAGGTCCCTGTATGATGCTGCTATAAGTCTGGGATAAAAATTGAGATCCCAGTAGCAATAACCATGTAACATGGGAGGAGTCTGAATGTAGAGATGAAAAATATAGAATGTAATGGCTTCTCTTTTCTCTCTTGTGGGATTGCATTCAAACCAGAACAGTGCCTTAGAATGAATTTGCCCAACTGCTCTGTATTTATACAATATTTTAATAAAGTGGAAATGTATATGCTCTTCCTGCTTCTCTTGCATTAAGTAATTGTTTGAACATCTTAGAGCTGCTTCCCTGAACAATGGCAGCAAACCCCACAATTTACTCCTATTCCCCATCCCAAGTTGGAATCATTTTTCCCTCTACAACCATAGTGTTATGATTAAGCAATTTTAGCTACTAGGGTTAGTTGCAATTATAATATGCACTCCCTCTTCCCCCTCGTCATAAGCACACATGACTAGACTTTTACAGGGTAGAGAACACCTAGTATTCATCTCTGTTACAGTGCCATAGCACTGTATAAGCATTAATATTTGTGGCATTGAATTGAGATGCATATAAAGTAGTTCTTGGAAACAGATTACACAGTTAAAACATTGTATGGATGTGCTTAATTAGGGCAAAAACCAGTACCTACCTCATAAGTACTATGAAGATTAAGTAAAATATATTTTGTTCAGTATACAGTATACTATACAGTATAAGTTTTTAATAAATACTAAGCATGTTGTATTTTCATTCATTGTTGTTTAATGATAAAAAGCATTTAAGGCTCTAGGTTTTCTTCTAAGTATGTCTTTTGTCACATTCCATAATTCTTCAAATAATGTTCTTATTGATGATTTCAAAGTTGCTTGTTATTGTAGTTTTCATTATAATACCCCTGTTGACCCAAGAGCTCTACTTTCCTTTTATTTATTTATTTATTTATTTATTTATTTATTTATTTTTTGGTTTGGCTGTATTGTGATCAGAAAATAAGTTTCATTCGATTTCTGATTTTAAAGATGATTTAAATTTTTAAAGAAAAACATTTGATAACATTTGGTAGGTATCCTAGAGACTCTAGAAAATAAGAGTTCTATTTATGAATGCAAATTTAGGATATAGTCTTTGGCCTCTCAGTTACTTTAATAACTTTTAAATTATTCTTGTGAAAGGACAGTGACATAGAGATTGGGTTGCTCCACTTTCTGCTTCTCTGAACTTTTGTACTTCCCCTTCCCCTGGTAAGAGGTCTTTCTTTTTTAGTTTGTTTTATGGATGTTATGCAGCAGTTGTTCATAGCTGCCTGAATATTGAGGCAACTAGGAAACTAAAGGAGCTAGGAGAGACCTAGCCTTTTCAAACCAGGCTAAGGGCACTCTCCCTAAGTATTCTATAGTTGTTTGTCCTCTTGAAAATGGAGAAAAACAAGAGACGCCTTGAGGATTTTATAACGGATCCTCCTGAATCAGCGGGGCGTGTTTCCTACTGTGTAAATGATGTTCATCCAGAACAAGAGAAAATGCAGAGGACTCTGTCACCAAGGAGCCCACTACTAGGGGTGGGAGAGAGCCACTGCCCTGCAGTGCAGATCCCATGGCATTCTGGAGGAAGAGACCTGGCCACCTCTAGGAAACTGCATGAACCTTATTCCTCAACCCTCCTCAGCTCTAGTGTCCTGAAATAGGCTGAATATTCTCACAAATACCCAGAGCTCTCCCTAAGCCTGGGCCCAACCCCAGCTTCTTTTCTAGTCCTCTGCTGCAGGTGTGCAATTGATTGGGAAGAGAATTCATCTCTTAGTCTCTCCTTGGCATTAATAATTAGTTTGCTCAGCCCCCACTTCTGGAACTTTAACCACTGAGATGGGTGGTAGATTCCTTTCTCCCCTGCATGATGTATAGGTTAGCTTTTATCAAGTATTTTCCAGCTTACATTGTCAAGCAGGACTTCTCTGAGATCTAGGAAGACCTAAATTCTCCTACAATATTGGAGTATTACAAAATTTTTTCACATTTTTAAATATTTACATTTAATGAACATCAGTATCACATAGTACAAGAATATGAATGCATGAATTACCAGAGATGACTTTAAAAATCTAAAATTTGAGGTCTTCTCTGAAGATCAGACCATACCTGTTGACCTTTGGAGAGGTCTTTTTACTCCTACTTTGAAATCTATAATAAATCTTCAGCCATATCTCCGCAGTTAGGTTCCCTTTCTATGAAGGTAGTACAGCAGGAGGCAAGCAGGTGAAGTAATAGAGGCCCTTCACCTTGGCCTGGAGTGGAGGCAAACACTTGAACTGCCTTATCTCCTGAGACAGTTCATCCTGGGAAAGGTGCATTCCCTCATCCTAAGATGTTACCACCTTCACACACTCACCAAGGGAAGAGGTAAAAGAGAAAGACGTGTATAATTCTTATTTTGATTCCTTTACTTTCAAGCTGAGAAATGGTATAATTTGCACTGAGACATTTGATGTGTACCAAAAAAAGTTACCTTGGCAAAGTCTCTAAGTCTTCATTTCTTCACCTGTAGTGATAGTTTTAAAGCATATCTGCAAATTATTTTCCTGAGTTTCTGTCAAGAAGTGGGGTATATGTCCTCTGCCCTTGAATCAGGGTAGGCTTGTGACTGTTGCAAAAGGAATTCAGCAGAAGTTTTGGAGGTGAGGTCATAAAAACTTAGCAGTTTCCATCTTGTTCAGCAGAAACACTTATTCTTTGATCCCATGTAAAAAGTCTATTTATTTTATTGATACTAGGGATTGAGTGAACCCAGAGGCATTCTTCCTCTGAGATATACCTTCAGCCCTTTTTAATTAATTAATTAGTTAGTTAGTTAATTAATTAATTAATTTCTTGAAACAGGTTCTCACTAGGTGACTGACAGTCTGGCTAACTTGCTGAGGCTTGCCTCGAACCTGTGATCTTCCTGTCTTAGCCTCCCAAGTACTATGATTCCAGGCTGTACCACCACACCCAGCCAGCTTCATTTCTTAAAATGATAAAGGAATCAATCTAGCAGGAGATATAATGGTTAAAAATATTTGCAACTAACAATATAGCAATATAATCCTAAAATACATGGAGCAAAAACTGACAGAATCGAAGTGAGAAATGGAAAATTCAATAATAATAGTTGGAAACTTCAGTATCCCTGTTTCAATTATGAACAGAACTAGGCAAAAGATCAACATGTAAACAGAAAACTCAAGCAGCACACCACCCAAAAACAGTAAGAAAGCACATTCCTCTCAAGTGCACATGAAATAGTTTCCAGAATAGATCATATATAAAAACATAAAAAGCCTCAATATATTTAAAGAAATGAAATCATACAAAGTATGTTGTCTGACTATAACAGAATGAAATAACAAGTCAATAATAGAAATTTAGAAAACTCACGAATATGTGGAAATTAAACAATATATTCCTAAATAAGTATGTCCTCAAAGAATGTATCACAAAAAAGAAAATAGTCAAAAATAAATGAAAATGAAAAGCAAACATACGAAATCTTCTGGGATACAACTAAAGCAACTTTTTTGTGTTTAGGGGATTTCTTTTTCTGATCTTCAAAATAAGCTAGTATTTTCATACAGATTCTTCTAATTGCTAATTGTAACATCTGTCCCTGGGGCCCAGCCGCATAGAGGCTAGAGGTGTCAGCCCAAGCCAGCTGTGGTGATTTAGTTAATTGGGCAGACATACTTCCAAACATAGAGTGCTGACCAGTTCCCATCCCTGTTCTATTCTTTTTGCCTTTTGTTTGGGATCCAGGGCACTGCCTGTCAGGGACAGGCTCTACTGTTTACCTCACTCAGGGGAGTGAGGGGTCAGTAGCAGTAGGAACAGCAACTACTGGGTGGTCCCCAAAAGGAAGTACTGATCTCCTCAGGCTCCAAGGAGACCAGCTGCTTGTGTTGTGCATTCCAAGGGTTTCCAATCTGGGTCTCTGGCTCTTAGGCCTGGAGAAGATGAGTCCTGGGTAAAGCTAGAGTGAGGACCAGGGTGCCCCAGTGTGTCTGGTCACATGGGGGCCTGACACTGGCACGCAGAACCTCAGGGTCACTGGTGTCCAGGGGGGCTCGGGGGCAGGCATGCAGGAACACCATGGGAGGGGACCATGATTGGTGAGGAGTAATCACCCTGGGTGTGCCAAGCTCCCTGGCCGCCCCACCTCATGGGGGCTCTGTGGGGCACAAGGGGTCATGTCTCAGCATTTGTGGCTGGTTCTGAGGCTTCTCCTTCATCACTCCACCCTCTGGTGCCTGTCTGCTAGTCATCTGGAGAGGTGGAAGTTTCTATCTAGATGGGACTACCATGGAGGGACATGTAAGCAAAGCTCTTTCATTGACCCCCTGGTTCAAACTAGACCTCAGGAGAGTGCCATTTACGCCAGTGGCCACACCCCTGCTCCTGGCACTCTCCCGTACTCCTCTCAGTCCTGGGACCCTCCTCAAGTTCCCTCCCCTCTGAACCCTACTGTGAATCCTGTGTCTTTGGGCAGATGCTGGCCTTTGGCTGGATGGGGAGCTAAGGACCTAGAGATAGGAACTAGCCCCTCCTTCCAAGTTCACAGCCCTGGGGGAGGGAGACAGAGGTGGTGGGAGGATGCAGCTGGTTACCCATGTGGTGGGAAGTAAGTCTG
>PVJS01044772.1:0-16517 GCA_004027185.1 Glis glis
GGTCTCCGCCTCCCAAAGTACTGGGATTACAAGCGTGCGCCACCACGCCCGGCTCTCTCCCTGGTTTTTGATGGTGTTAGAATCAGGCTTGTGAAGGGTCCTTTGCAAAAAGTGCAGGACATGTCGCCACTTTTATACAATTATGATGTGATGTGTTTTGTGCCCCAAGGATGTAAAAGGAACAGGGACACAACACTAACCAAGAAAATGCAGACACAGAATTTGATGGGGTTGGGGAAATTATTCTCAAAGACATTTAGTCTTACTTTTGTTTTGTCTTGCCATTTATTATCCTTTTTCCCCCCTTTTTTAATCAGAAATGCGTCTCACTGTGACGAAATGTCCATTGAGCTCAGGGTTTTTGAGAATACAGAAGCTTCCTTGCCGTTCATCTCATACCCGCAGATTCTGACCTTGTCAGTCTCGGGGGCATTAGTGTGCCCCGATCTGAGGGAGTTCATCCATAACAAAACTGACCTGAAGATTCAGTGGTACAAGGTACGGCTTTAAAAATGCCATTTCATTAAAACGTGTTTTGCCAGCCATAGAAAATATAGATAACACCCATTTCGGAAGAGAATATATCTACTTTTATTTATATGTGTATATGTATTATATACCTAGATGTTTAAAAAATATATGTTAAGCAATTTAAAAATGGCTATCATTAATATGTTCTGTTAGTCTTTAAGTGGCTTGGGTAGAGTTCCTCAAGGTAGTGAAGACAGACTAGAAAGTGAATCTAGAGTAAGTCACAGCTGAAGAAAATAGCTTTTCATATTGTCATTTGTTTAGAAGAAAAAACTGGTAGTTCATGTAAACACATGTTAGACAATTTTAGACACATGTTAAGACACATTAAGGAAGTTTTTTTTCGCCGGGCGTGGTGGTGCACGCTTGTAATCCCAATACTTGGGAGGCTGAGACAGGAGGATCGCAGGTTCCCGGCCAGCGTCAGCTACTTAGTGAGGCCCTCTGCAACTTAGCGAGACCCTGTTTCCAAATAAAGAATAAAAAATAGGGCTGGCTAGGGGTGTAGCCCAGAGGTAGAATACCCCTGGGTTCAATCCCTGGTATCCAAAAACAAGGGAAGTTTTTTTTTTTTAAGCACATGACTATTAGCCTTCGGGTTAAAGGAGTACATATAAACACAGTCTTTCCCTTATCTACTTGAATAAATATCAAATGTTTTAATGGTGCTTAGGTCATTCGAAAGTGAGAGAAAATAGCGGACTCCTCTGTAGACTACAAGTTGACAAATTACAGCCTGTAGCCAAGTCCAGCCTCCATCTGTTTTCATATAACTCCCAAGCCAAGGATAGTTTTCACTGTTTTAAATGTTAGGGATAAACAATTGAAAGAAGACTATCTCATGACATGTGACCACTATCTAAAATTAAAATTTCATTGTCCATAAATGAAGTTTCACTGGGACACAGTCACATTGATTTGCTCATGCATTGCTTGCGGCTATTTTCATAATGCACAGTTGAAACAGACTGCAGACTGTGAGGCCCCTAAAATATTTCTTCTCCTCCTCCTCCTTCTCCTCCTCCTCCTCCTCCTCCTCCTCCTCCTCCTCCTCCTCCTCCTCCTCCTCCTCTTCCTCCTTCTCTTCCTCCTCTTCCTTCTTCTTTGTACTGGGGATTGAATTTAATTTTTAATTTAATTTTTTTTTAATTTTGAAACTGGGCCTTGCTAGTTGATGAGGGTCTTGCTAAGTTGGTGAAGGTGACCTTGAACCTATGAGCTCCTGTCTCAGCATCCCAAGTACTGGGATGACAGGTGTGCACCACCATGCCTGGCCCCTAAAATATTTCGTATCTGGTCTTTTCCTGAAAGTGTTTACCAGCCTCTGACATAGACTATAGGCTGATACTGAAAAGTACAGTTATTATCAATTGTAGGTTAGCCAGTTGACTGGTTTGTATGTCATATATTGTATGATATCAATTTAACATCGGGAACTTTGATGATTTTCTGAAAGTAGAGAAAAATAGTTGACTCCCATAACTAAGCCCCGTCAGCAGTAGGAGGCCTTAGTTTTGAAAAAAGGCCTTTTGGTTTAGAAAGAACACACAGAGGACAAATGAAAGATTTGACCTGGCGAGGAAAGAACACAGACTTGGAGAAGATGGGGCTGGGTCTGAAACCCTGTTTCTTCGTTTAGTTGTGTCCGAGTTGCTCCCCCTCTTGAACCTGGTTCTGCTGTAAAATGGCAACCAGTAGTTCCCATGACCTGGGATTGTCCTGAAGATGAAATGATGTGAACGAGGCACTTAGCTCATATGAACACTCGGCTGGACCTATAAAAGGTGCTGGCCAAGGGTATCGGGGTGGTGCGGGACAGTATCTGTCCCTCCGAAACGAAGCTCAGCACTACTGAACCTGTTGTAGTGACCCGGGGAAGTGGGGACTGTTCCTCTTTCCCCTTTCCAGATGACTGGAAGAGGAAGGAACTTACCCAAAGGTCACGCAGCTGGTCGGTGGTGAAGCCCAAACCCTAACCCCATGCCCCACACCACAGCTGTGATCCTGGCCCCTTTTTGAATACTCATTCTAGGAAACAATGAAATCCCTCCTTTTAAATAAATGTATGATAAAGCGATACTTCCTGAGCCATGCAGCTCAGCTTTGTCTGCGCGCCCATTCACAGCAAGAGTCTGAAATGACTCATTTGACTATTGCAAGCTTTGACTCAGCATGGTTTTGGAAGAGATGTTCCTGAGGACATGGTGTACTCATTAGGATGTTTTATTTAATTCTGTCCCACTTCTATTTTATTGGAGGCCTTATTTTTGAGGGTTCTATGCTTCAGAGCACCCACAGAACTTCGTGTCCACTTGGAAAGTGCAGCCTCTTCTCTCCCATTTAGTTTTTTTTTTCTTTCTTTTTTTGGGTACAGGAAATTGAACTCAGGAGTATTCTACCTCTGAGCCACACCCCCAGTCCTTTTGATTTTTTAAAAAAATTTTGAAACAGGGTCTAGCTAGGTTGCTGAGGGTCTTACTAAGTTGCTAAGGTGGGCCTCAAACCTGTGATCCTCCTATCTCAGGTTCCCAAGTACTGGGATTACAGGCGTGTGCCACCATACCCTGACTTTGAAATGATTTTTAAAGCAATTACTACAACATCATTTTTTCTGATGTTGTCCAAGTCATCATGACTATTTTTATTTTTTAACCCAGCAGCATCTACCTCCAGGCTATACCCCAGCCCTATTTTTTATTCTGTATTTTGAAACAGGGTCTCACTAAATTGTGGAGGGCCTCACTAAATAGCTGAGGCTGGCCGTGAACTTGGGATCCTCCTGTCTCAGCCTCCCAAGTACTGGGATTACAAGCGTGCACTACCATGCCTGGCTCATCATGACTATTTAATAGTGATTTTCCCTGGATATTTCCTAAGGCCGGTAGGAAGCAGTTAGGCCATAAATATATTTGTATTTTAAATAGCTTATTTTTCAAAGAAGAGTTCGTCTCTTTTCCATGTTTGTGCTTAAACAAATATGCTTTAAATATTGTGGCTAAACAAATCCAGCCATTTGATTTGTTTTATATGCTAAGAATTTCTTTTCCTAGAGATAGAGCTAAAAGTGTGCCCCAAATACACAATTGGCAAAGTAAATACCAGGGCAATTCTTGGGTTGAAAATTCAATACTGGTTAATAACGATGATGTAATTCATAGCTTTTGAGATATGTATTAGAATATAATGTAACTTTAGAATATCTTTTCCCTTAAGGATTCAGTCCTTTTGGATAAAGACAATAAGAAATTTGTAACTGTGAGGCCGACTACGCGCTTAATCATACAAGATGTGTCCATGGAGGATGCGGGTTATTATAAATGTGCTTTGACCTTCGTCCACGAGGGCAGGCAGTACAACGTCACTAGGAATATTAAAGTCCGCCTCAATAGTAAGTACATCTTATTGAGGTACCTGTCCTTCCCGGTTCAAGAACAAGCATAAAAGCAAATTCGGTTCGCAAAGAATACCTTGGATATCTTTGGTATGAAGGGTGAAGGAAAACAGCTATGAGAACTGTCCCGAAGCACGAGGCTAAGAAGACATGTGGGTGACGTTTTGAAAAGTAGTATAGATCAGGATGAAGGAATCCTGGGGCGGTTCATCTGGGTCTAGGAGGGAGGGTAAAGTGGGCCACTAGAGGGCGCCAAACAATGGGTTCCTAGGATGGTCCCTTTGGAGAGTCCCTGGTGGAAAGTTTGCACCGACCCGACTGATGATTAGAACATGGCTACCATAACTTTATGTATACTTCTAGGAAACTAGGATTTTATTGGATTTTTCAAGTAGAAGGCGAAGCATTGGAATATCCAGTGGAAATTTTTTTTTTTTTACTTCCCTAAGGTGTGTCGAGTTGCCCTTGAAATAGGGCGAGTAACACTTAACCGAAATGCTTGGGACCAGAAACCTTTAGAATTTTTTTTCAAAGCCTGGAATATTTGCATATACATAATGAGATGTCTTGGGGATGGGACCCAAACTTAAACATGAAATTAATTTATTTCATATACATCTTATTGTTGGAAAATAATTTGATAAAATATCTTAAATAATTCTATGTGCAAAAGAGATACGTATAGAACTTTCCCCTTGTGACACCATGTTGACACTCAAAAAGTTTCAGATTTTGGAATACTTCAGATTTTGAATTTTTGGATTAGAGATGCTCAACCTCTACCAGGATTAATTATACTTGAAAATAATGTCCTGAACATGTGTGGCTAGCGTTCACTCCATAACTTCCTGGGTGCTGGACACAGAGCTGTGTGTGGGGGACATAAGCATGTGTGAGTCTTGGACTCTGCCCTGGAAAGTGGTCACATTTCTTACACACTGAATGACACAATTGGACTGTGCCACATTTCTTTTATACTGAATAATACAATTGGATTCTTTTAAGGGGACTTCAGAGAGTCCCTTTATTTGGGAACATATTAAAGTTTAGAAATATATTAAAGTTAAATAATTGGTCTATGAGGGAAAAGACTTTTCTCACAGAGACTCCAGAGATTCAGTTTTAGTATAAGGAACATCACATGTCCCATGAACTGAAGGCTCTAGATTACATTTCTTTTACTGTCCTGTGAGAATTCCTTCATATGAACTCCTCTTTCCCCCACAGGGCAGGTGACTGAGCCTTCCTGTGACTCCCAGTGGGTCCCTCATGATCCTGTTTATGCGCTACTGCATAGGGACACTAGGGGGCAGCAGACCTGCGTATTACATGGTGGTGTGAGCCTGCAGCAGCCCCGCCCAGCCTCACCTGGGTACTCATTACACATGCAGTCTCAGGTCCCATCTGCACCTGCCAGATTGGAAACTAGGCATTGAGGGGCTGCAACCAGTGTTTCACAAGCCTTCCCAATGTGCACCCTCAAGTTTGAGAACGACTGAGGAGTCCTGTCCTGGGAGATTGCTTCTCGTCCTGGGTTGCCCAGCCTCCACAGGGCAGCAGGGTGACTGAGAGGAGGAAGAGTCTCTGGTCACACTTGAGAAGCCATCTACTCCTTGGGCTGTCCTGTCATGCTGCCTAATACTCACGTGAGGATTTCAAAATACTCTTCCGTAGAAGAAACGAGGATGATGAGGCCCTCCATTCTCTCCCAGCCCTCCTTTTTGATCCATTTTAGGTGCCCAGTTTGTTCAAGCTGGTTTTAATCCCTTGGAGACCCACCTTTACCTCCCCAAAGAGCTCATCTCCTCAATTAAAAGACATGAGCGGTCAAGGCTGGGTTATTATATTTCTCACCCAGTGTGTGTGGGGGGGCCTTACAAACGGGCAGCTCCCAGCCCCCGCGCCTGCTCTTGAAGGAGTGAGTCTTCAGTATTCTGCAAGAGGTGTTGCAGGGGGCGAGGGGACACCTGTGGGTACAGCCCGTCCTCTGATCATCAACATGCATTCAGGAAGCCTGGGAGGGGAATGGTTAATTGTTTATCACAGAGCTAAGAACAAGAGCCATCTGTCAGAGGAGTGCGTGACTGCTCCCTTCCAGTAACATCCCTGCTGGGAAATGTGTTGGCCAAAGATGCTCATTTTATGGAGAGGCCATTTCCTTTACCAGCTGATTCTCACAATGACTGGCCGCGCTGTCGAGAGAGGATAATTAGTCAAACAATAGAACCCAAATCTTGGCTCAAGTCTTCTCTAACGGAATCTCTTTTCCTTCTGTCTTTCTCAGAAAGAAAAGAGGAGACCATTCCTGTGATTATTTCTCCTCTCCACACCATTCCAGCATCTCTGGGTAAGGCTTCAAGTATGGTGCTATCCACGTGTCCCTGCCTGAGAGTCAGGGACAGTCCGGGACCCTGTGTCTGCTGACCACACCACACCTGTCCCTGTGGGGTGCGATGTGCCCCAGGGAGAGACCTTAGAACTCCAGAGTGTGGCTGAGATGACAAATGGAAGGGAACATTTCCTCCGAGCTACACCCCCAGCCCAATTTTTTATTCTTTATTTTGAAGCAGGGTCTCACTAAGTTGCGGAGGGCCTCACTAAGTAGCTGAGGCTGACCGCGAACCTGCGATCCTCCTGTCTCAGCCTCCCAAGTACTGGGATTACAAGCGTGCGCCACTACGCCCAGCTAAGGAATATTTCTTTCTGAATAATGGCCTGGTGGCAGAATCCTTTAAAAAAATTACTTGTTTTTCACTTCTTTTTGGTGTTGGGTTTAAATTTTAAGTTTTAATCAGAGGCCACAGAAGAGGAGGGCTTTCAAGCAGTTGCTGCAACTGCTGGCTGCTATGTGACTTTCAGCCCCCATGGCCACCTTGGCTCTGGGGACAGCTGGTTGGAGTGCAGAGTGGTGGGGACACTGATGGTGCTGCCTGGATCCCGGTGCCCCAGCTCCTTGATGCTCCCCAGCTGAGTGGAGCCCGGTTCCCGATTAGTTGCTTCAAATGAACTGCAGTGCGTGGTGGAGTCACGTGTCCCGGATTCAAGGGACTGCAATGGCTGTGGGAAGTGTTTAAGGTCACAACAGTGACCGAGGATGGAGGAGAGCTGGCATTTGGAACTTAAAGTGGGGTCAGGTGCATTAAAAGACAAACCATGGGAGACTTATGTTCAGGAGGAAGAAATGATGAGCAGGGGTGCTCTTTTCTCTCTCCTCCTCTTTGGTGACTTAGAAAGTAAAATAACTGACTGTGATTGAGACGGGGGTCCAGCACCATCACATCGTATAACTGTAGAGGACACCATCCTTAGAAAATGTAGTTAGTTTTTAATTTTTATTTATTTATTTTTTATTTTTGTGGCACTGGGGATTGAACCCAGAGGCATTCTACCTTCGAGTTACACTCCCAGTTCGATTTTATTTCTTATTTTGACACAGGGTCTCTCTAGGTTGATGAGAGTCTCGCTACTTGCTGAGGCTGTCCTCGAGCCTGTAATCCTCCTGTCTCAGTCTCCCAAGTCCTGGGATTATAAGCGTGCATCACCACACCCGGTTGTAGTTGTTTTTTTAAAAGGGTCACTCCTAGCTGGGCGTGGTGGCACATGCATGTAATCCCAGTACTTGGGAGGCTGAGACAGGAGGATCGCAGGTTCGCAGCCAGCCTCAGCTACTTAGTGAGGTCCTCTGCAACGTAGTGAGACCCTGTTTCAAAATAAAGAATAAAAAATAGGACTGGGGGTATAGCTCGGGTTCAATCCTGGGTTCAATCCCCAGTATTGGAAAAAAAAAAGTCAATCCTAAATGAGAGCCCTCTTGGAAGGGAGAGTTCCCTGCGGGAATGTCAGAGCGGAGACCAGAAATGGGCGAAGAGAAGGATTCTGCACATGTGTCTGGACTTTTGGAGGGAACTAGAGTTGCTTGTGGGGGACGCAGCTCTTGAATCCACGATGCCCCCAGGAGCCGAGAGGCCATGGGAAGCCATTCGCACACTTCTGAGTTCTCACCTGCTGTGGGGACCGGCTGAAGGCAGGAGAGGTACCGGTGAATGTTAAAGCTCTCTGAACAGAATCATTTGAGGGAAGTGATTTTCCTTCTAAGACAGGAACTGGCCAGTGAGGGGAGTTTGAGAAGGTGAGGAGGGGTCCCCCGCTTAGGCCCATGGATGGCTCTGAGGAGCTGGGGTGACACCTTTCCTCATGCTGGGTTCTGATGGTTCATGCGTCCTGTCTCGCCACACACAGGCTCAAGACTGACAGTCCCGTGTAAGGTGTTTCTGGGAGCTGGCACACCTCTAACCACCCTGCTGTGGTGGACGGCTAACAACACGCTCATAGAAAGAGCCTACCGGGGAGGCCGCGTGACCGAGGGGCGGCGCCAGTAAGTGGTGAGGGTCTTCTCTTGTGAGACTCTGTAGTCTTTACTCATCCTTCTGGACATAATGTCGCATTTGCCCTATCAATAGCTCATGCATACTACAGTAAAAATAACATTTGGGTTATTTTTTTGGTACTAGGGATTGAACCCAGGGGCATTCTACCTCCAAGCTACACCCCCAGCCCTATTTTTTATACTTTATTTTGAAACCGGTCTCATGAAGTTACGGAGGGCCTCACTAAGTATCTGAGGCTGGCCGCGAACCCGGATCCTCTGGTCTCAGCCTACCAAGTACTGGGATTACAAGTGTGCGCCACCACACCCGGCCCCAGCCCTATTTTTTTATTTTTATTTTGAAACAGGGTCTCCCTAGGTTGATGAGAGTTTTACTAACGCGCTGAGGCTGTCCTTGGACCTGTGATCCTTCCGTCTCTGCCTCCCAAGTACTGGAATCACAGATGTGTGCCACCATGCCCGGCTTAGAATTTTAAAAATTGAATTTTGCTAAAACACTATCAAGCATCTTCTAGATCTATATGAATTGAGTTGCAGTATGGATGTTGCACTTTGTAGCTGTTTAAATATTTATTTCTTGATTTTTACGGGTTTAAAAATATTTTGGTGTTAATATATTTCCATTCCCCATTCTGCAGCCTCACTCTCAAATATATTCATAATTAAAGTTATAAAACTGGGCATGGTGGTCCACACCTATAATCCCAGTACTTGGGAGGCTGAGACCAGAGGATTGCAGGTTCAAGGCCAGTGTGTGGTAACTTAGACCCTGTTTCAAAATAAAAAAAATAAAGGGGCTAGGGGTGTACCTCAGAGGTAGAGTGCCCCTGGGTTCAATTCCCAGTACCCCCCACCAAAAAAAAAAAAAAGAGTCATAAAGACTTAGAACTAGCCACAGTATTTGTACTAGTGTGTTTTCTATTTGGCAGGAAACTGGGCTGTTACAGTCTCTAAGGAAGATTAATACTAAAAGAAAGAAAGAATTCAGTTCTCATAAGCATTTATCTCTAGAAAATGTTTTCTCACTTTGAAAGTAGAACAATCAGACATCATAAATGGGAGCCATCTATGTGTGAGGAGGGGAGACCATTCAGTGCTCCAAAATGTAAAGTATTTTTTTTGAATTATAGTTTTGATGATTTACGTTAGCCTGAACTTTTGCTTGCCTAGCTTTTGTCTTTTTTGAAAGGCTTATCAAAAAAGTACTTTCTGGATGCAATTGCGTAGATTACAAGTGATGTGGGGTTAGCATAATTGTATGCTTGCAAGTCTTGATTGCAAAAAACTTGGCCACAGCCAAATGCCCCATTCCAGCTTACTCAGACTATTCATTTACTTAAAAGAACACGTTTTCCCCCTCCAGATAAAACAAAAGTAGTCCAGTGGGTCCCCAGTGGGTCCACTTTGGGATAGTTTTTCTTTTTCTTTTTTGGTACTGGGGATTGAACCCAGGAACATTCTACCTCCGAGCTACCTCCCCAGCCCTTAAAAAAAATTTTAAAAAGAAAACTTTGAAATAGAGTTTCACTAAATTGCTGAGGGTCTCGCTAAGTTGCTAAGGCTGGTCTTGAACCTTCAATCCTCCTGTCTCAGCCTCCCAAGTACTGGGATTACAGGCGTGCACCATCATGTCTGGCTTTCATGTTTTTATTCATGCGAATAGTTAGTAGCGAATGCCTTCAGTGTCCACTCACATTATAAATGGCAGCTCTCCTGGCTGGAGCCCTTCCCATGGGCTCTCTGCAGCTTATTCACCTGGGCTTGAGTTTCCAGAGAGAGAGAGAGAGAGCTAGCAATAGAGGAGGAGACGCTGTGGAGGAGCGGAGTCCTCGGCCCTCCCTACTCTTCCATAGGTGAGTAATTTATTAGTGAGAGAGTCAAGTTTCCCCCATACTAGATATTTCTGTTCCTACTCCTGGATCTTCATTCATCCAGGGGCTTAAAAAATGAAGGTTTCACCTGATGTAATCCCAGTACTTGGGAGGTTGAGACAGGAGGGTGGTGGATTCGAGGCCAGCCTCAGCAGCTGAGCAAGACCTCAGCAGTTTAGTGAGACCCTGTTTCAAAATAAAAAGGGCTGGGAGTGTAGCTTAGAGGTACAACACCCTGGGTTCAATCCCCAGCACCACCTCTACCCCCTACCCTCCCCCAATTTTTTTCTGTCATTCAAACCAAAATAAGAATGTAAGTTCTCTTTGTAACAATTGTCCTATTACAGTCAGCAGCTTCTTCGATGACACTCATGACAGTCTGTCCTACAGAAAATAGGCTTAGAAATTCTCCCAAGGAAGTAACAACTATGATGACAAGTTCTCTGAACTTTATGACACTTGAAGTCATTTAAGTCCAATGGATGCTTCTATTTTGAGAACACCCCGATGCCTGTGTGTGCCTCCTATTTAAGTGGATGTTTCCTCACCCAGGGAATACTCAGAAAATGATGAGAACTACATTGAAGTGCCCCTGGTTTTTGATCCTGTCACCAGAGAGGATTTGAATACAGATTTTAAATGTGTCGTCCGCAATACACTGGGTTTTCAGACCCTACAGACCACAGTCAAAGAAGGTACGTATTTTGGGGACACGAAAGTGGGAAACCTCGTCTTGAATGTTCTGTGCCTGTGAGACAAGGCAATATATTCTCCAGACGATTCCCTGGGAGATCTTCTTGTGTGGCCTGTTGGTGGCACGTGGAAAGCAAACCTCCCACTTTTTAAGATTTTGGGGGGAGGGGTATGGTAGAGACTGGACATTGGAGATTATACTCAAATAAAGAACGTAAATAGCATGTTGGTTTTTGGAAAACATTGCTCTGCGATGAACTTTTAACTGACCCTTGTCCCCGTGTGGTTCTGCCGTGGGCCACCAGGGCCAACTGTCCTCACATGGTCTCCGGAAGAGGGTGAATCATTCTTTATCTTGAAGTAGAAAAACTCCATCCTGTAATAGCTGGGGACAGAAAGATACCAGGGTTCAGGGAGCTTCAAAGTCAAAGCCATTTAGGTGACAGGGAGTAAGTGCAAGGCTATCTAGCCAAAGCAACCCAGTGTCCATTGAAAGATGTTCAAAGAAGAAAAACAAAACCCTGATGTCGTTTTGACCGGATTGATTTCTTCTCAATGTTTAAACAGTGAACAGGAAAGGGAGGTGCCGTTAATGTCATCTCTGTGGACGGCTCCCAAAGGCAAAGGCCCAGAAACCCAAAGCATTTCTCAGCAGGACTCTCCGGGAGGTCTCTGAGCAGGCTTGCAGCAGCCAGTTAAGGGCCAGCTGCTCCCCATCTGCTAGGGAGGAAATGGTAGACATACTTTGCATTAAGAGCTGATGATTTGGCCAAGCGTCAGGAGAGGGACCAACACCTGGCACACTCTCCAGCTGAGCTCCGAGCCCCACCAGCAGCGCACCACCTGGGCCACTAGTTCAAAGTGCAGATCCCTGGGCTCTCCCCAGAGAGCCCCAAATTTTCCTGGGGCCACTGAAGGCCGTACTTCCCAAGCTGCTTTCACAGTGACGTGTGAGAGGGAGGGTATCTGTGTAAAGAGTGGTGTTTCTGATCTTTTTTTTTTTTTTTTTTGCGGTACCAGGGATTGAACCCAGGGGCATTCTACCTCCAGGCTACACCCCCAGCCCTATTTTTTATTCTTTATTTTGAAACAGGGTCTCACTAAGTTGCGGAGGCCTCACTAAGTAGCTGAGGCTGGCCGTGAACCCAGATCCTCCGGTCTCAGCCTCCCAAGTACTGGGATTATAAGCGTGCGCCACCACACCCAGCGTGTTTCCAATCATTTCTATGGGGGAGAAGATAGCGAGATGGTCACTATACAGATTGGGAAATGGGGGGTCCCACAAAGAGCATTTTACACCCTGTGAGCATCAGATTAGCCAATCAAAGAAAGATGGGTCTGTCTGGTCCTGATGCTGGAAACCTTGAACATTTTTTGTCACCTGAGTCCTGTCCCTGTGTGTCCTTTGTTGGGTGGGCCCTGGCTGATTCCACAGGACACAGGCTGAGCCTTTCGTCAGGACTGAGGAACGTATTCAACCGCTGCTCAGAAAATGACAGCTTCATTTGTTTCTAATCCCTGTGAAATTTTAAGGTGTAGGAATCTTCTGGAAAATAAGGTTGAGAGCGCGTTGAGGCCTGGGTGCCTCACCAGACTCTGGCAAGTAATAGCTTAAAAATGTGGGGTTTTGGCCTCGCCAACAATGCGTCTAATAACGCTCTGTTCCTGTGTTTACTTTTTCACCTGTTGTTTACAGTGTTTTCCTATATTTTCATAACACAGGGATGCCAAGGGAGAGACTGGGTAATAGCTGGACCCAAGCAATAACCTTGGCACCCAAGGCCCTTGACTCAAAGTTTGTTTTCCAGCCGGGCCTGGTGGCGCATGCTTGTAATCCCAGTACCTGGGAGGCTGAGACAGGAGGATCCGGGTTCTCGGCCAGCCTCAGCTACTTAGTGAGGCCCTCCGCAATTTAGTGAGACCCGGTTTCAAAATAAAGAATAAAAAAATAGGACTGGGTTGTAGCTCGGAGATAGAATTCCCCTGGGTTCAATCCCAGTACTGCAAAAAAAAAAAAAAAAAAAGACAAAGTTTGTTTTCCTTTGTTTCTTGTTTAAATCTTCATGGCACCCCTGCTCATTAGAAAAGGGCATATTGTTCCCGGCCAAGTTGCAGATGGTCGACTGTGAGGTAAACAGACAACATCTTAAATGCACACTGTCCACAGTTGAAATGGTTCCTCAGCACCTGCCCCGCCCCCTTTGTGGTGTTCTTGTTAACAGATTGCGTCCTTCCTTGCTTGTTTCTCTGAGGCCACAGATGTTGTGCTCACATATTCCTGATCTTGGTATAAGGAACGTATTTTCTGGAAATCAATGCACATTTATCAGGAGAAACAAACTCCAATTCCTTTCTTCTCTGCAGAGCTGCTCTGCCGTGTCCTGCTTTGCAGTGAGCCTCTCTCCCATCCCGACCTGACGATATGCCTCTGTTCTCCCTACAGCCTCCTCCACGTTCTCCTGGGGCATTGTGCTGGCCCCCCTGTCCCTGGTCTTCTTGGTGTTGGGAGGAATTTGGATGTACAGACGGTGTAAACACAGAGCCCAGAAACATATGGTCTGACTACGGAAAAAACCTGGCCACTAAGACTTTCCATCCTATCTGAGCACAATAAACGAAATGTAGTAGTCCTAACCTGACCTATGTCGTTTCTTATGGAAGTGACTGTGCCCTTTTTTTTTTTTTTTGCAGTACCGGGGATTGAACGCAGGGGCGTTCTACCTCCGCGCTACACCCCCCGGCCCTATTTTTTATACTTTATTTTGAAACCGGGTCTCACGAAGTTGTGGACGGCCTCACTAAGGAGAGAGAGAGAGAGAGAGAGAGAGAGAGAGAGAGAGAGGGACAGAGAAAGAGAGCTGAGGCTGGCCGCGAACCCAGATCCTCCGGTCTCTGCCTCCCAAAATACTGGGATTACAAGCATGCGCCACCACGCCCGGCTCTCAGAAGCCTTTTTAAAACAGCATGTCCCTCCATGCCTCTGTCCCCTCACACGGCTTCCTGCATTGTAGCTCTTGTCACCAGACCTTCTGTTATGTATTTGCTTGTTCATTTCCTCTCTGTGTCACTATCTGTTGGGAGATTCATGAGGGCAGAGATGTAATTTTGATTAGAGCTGTATCCCCAGTACTTTGAAGTAGGCATTTAGTGAATATTTGCAGAGTACGAAGGAAAAACAGAATGAACTCTCATGTTTACCACCAATAAAAGAATTCTAAGAGTAAAGACTGATAGGCTTCATTATAATTTCTGCACAACAAAACAATAAGGATAAAACTTGAAGGAAATGGTGCCAAACACGTTAGAGGGATGGGTAATACCTGTAACACATACAGTTTTCTGAAAGGCATCTATGGTAGTCTGTTTGAGCTGCTGTAACAAAATGCTATAAACTGGGTGGCTTATAAACAAGAGAAGTTTACTTCTTACGGTTCTGGAGGTTGAGAAGCCCGAGATCAAGGTAGCAGCAGATTCAGTGTGTGGTGAGGGCAGCTTCTCAGTTCGTAGACAGCTCACTCACCTTCCAAGGGCCCCACCTCCCAACACCATCACAAAATTCAGTCTATAGCATCATCACCCTAAAAGATGGATGAGTAGGGGACACATGACAAAAATGACAGTTTCAGTAATCATCAAAGATGTGAATTAAAGTAGCTCTGAGATACCAATGCATTCACACACTAGCCGGTGCCAAAGAGCGAGGTCAGGGGTGGTGGGAAACAGGCACTTCCACACTCTGCAATTCTATTTTTTAAAATTTTATTGGTGCATTGTAGTCATACATCTTGATGCAGTTCAGGGAGATAGAGGCACACATGCACACAGCACTCGTTGAGCCCTCCCCCAGCTCCCACCCCACTCCCCCTCCCTCCCCACCTTCCGTGCTCAGCACAGTGATTGGCTTTGATAAGTGTGTGTATGTACATTATGTCCACTGAGGTGTTTCCCTCTTCAAGTCTCCTCCCCTCCCATCTCCCTCAGTTAGGTCCCCTCCTTCACTCCACTAAGGTTCCTCCTCCTTTGTCTGTATTCCCTCCTGTGTCCCAATTTCTCCGTAGCTTCTGCATATGAAGGAGAACATCAGACCCTTCACTTTTTGTGACTGACTAATCTCACTTGGCATAATATTCTCCAGTTCCATCCATTTCCCCGCAAATGACGTAATTTGGTTCTCCTTTATGGCTGAGTAGAATTCCATTGTGTGTATATCCCATGATTTTATAATCCATTCATCTGTTGATGGACATCACGGCTGGTTCTATAGTTTGGCAATTATGAATTGTGCAGCTATAAACATAGATATGCATGCATCACTATGGTAGTCTGGTTTCAATTCTCTTTAAAACCTAGTCCAGGGAAGTTTAAGGCAATAGGGATCAAGACAGTGGGGTGCTGTGGCCAGCCTGCACCTACTTGTGAGAGCTGCGTGTGTATCTCTTCCATCTCTGTTCAGTGATGTATGTTGTTAACTTTAAAACCCGCCATCATGGGAGTAATTCACCATAGAAATTGGCAAATGCCACAGATCAGCACTTTCCTCCCCAGCATACCACTACAAGGGTCAAAGAGGTGCCCAGGAGTGCTACTCCTAGGAATTAGGCATGGGAAAGAATTCACTAAAAGAAAATGGTTAGATCTATGAAATAATTTAGTGAAACTTATTCCTTGGATGATAAAAAATGACACCATGATTATCAGTTATAATTATCAAGATTGTGAGACAAATATTGATAATGTTAAGGGAGAGTTATGCATTGGTTCATACAATATTTGTGGTCACAACAGCATTCAATTTTTCATCTAGACAAAGAGGAAAGTTAGAAATAAGGACTTCAGAGTGGTTTATTGGGTCCAAACTCAAGCACTGTGTGTGTGTGTGTGTTGTCTTTGTGATTTTGGGCAAGTTCTTTAATCTCAGAAGAGATCAATTTTCTCATCTGAAACATGGGCATGATAACCAAGTGTTTTAATGATTTAGCTATATTTTACAGTTTTATATTGTATCTCTATTTTTAAATTTTAAATACACTAATAATAAAAAGTATAGGAGGAATAAACAAAAATAAAAACAGTTGTATTGTTTAAGCCAAGTGTGTACAAACTACAGCCTGTGGGCCAAATCTAGTCTGCCCTCTGTTTTTGTAAATTGCAAATTACTAGAACATAGCGACACCCGCTTGCTTATGTTTTGTCTTTGACTGTTTTTTGCTCTCTGAAGGCAGGATGGTTGAGACAGCAAAACCTAAAATATCTACTATCTGGCCTTTCATAGAAAAAGTTTGCCTGCACCTGGTTTAGACCAAGTAGACCAGGGGCAGTTTTTGACTTTCATTTTTATATTTCTCTTTCTTTGAGGGGAGTGGGTACTGGGGATTGAACCTAGAGGCATTCTACCTCCACGAGCTACACCTCCAGACCTTTTTAGTTTTCATTTAGGAACAGGGTCTCGCTAACTTGCTGAGGGTCTCAATAAATTGGTAAGGCTGGCCTCAAACCTGTGATCCTCCTGTCTTAGCCTCCCAAGTACTGGGACTACAGGTGTGCACCACCATGCCCAGTTTATATTTCCCTATTGTTATCTCTTCCCCTTTTCCTCTCCTTCCTCCCCTTCCTTCCTTCCTTCCTTCCTTCCTTCCTTCCTTCC